>PVIJ01008040.1:0-71518 GCA_004024925.1 Scalopus aquaticus | reverse complement strand
CTGGGAATGTGAACTGGTCCAACCTCTATGGAAAGCTGTATGGCGATTCCTCAAATTGCTAAACATGGAGCTCCCATACGACCCAGCAATACCACTTTTGGGAATTTACCCGAAGGACAGAAAAACACTAATCCGAAAGGATACATGCACCCATATGTTCATTGTGGCACTATTCACTATAGCAAAGGTATGGAAGCAACCCAGATGTCCAAAAATGGATGATCGGATCAAGAAGATGTGGTACATATACACAATAGAATACTATTCAGCATGGAAAGAAGATAAACACATGCAATTTGCAGCGACATGGATGGAATTAGAGGGAATCATCCTCAGGGAAATAAGCCAGACAGAAAAAGAAAAATTCGAATGGTTTCACTTATAACAGGACTATAGGTAGGCCGGGTGGGAGAGAGACACTCAGCGGTGGGGTGGTGGGGGGAAGGGAGAATAAGGGAACAAAATGGAAGAGAGGAGAATACAGGGGACCATGGAGATGGATCACGGGTGAATTGGTGGTGGGCTGCCCAAGGGGAATACAAAATGTAAAAGACATAAATAACAATAAAAATAAATAAATAAAAAAAAATTAAAAAAAGAAAATGTTTGTTATTTTCATTTACATTTTTCTAATTATACCGTGCATCTGCTCATATGCTTATTAGTGATTACTCACATGAACATCATGAAGTTTTAATGCAACTGTATATAAAAAATAGTTTATAGAGATAAACTTTGCATTTGTTGAGAAAATCCAAAAAACATATATAGCAATGGCATCCTTAAATTCTGCCTTATCAGTATTTCCTGGGAGGACTCAAACTGGAATATACTTTAGCTACATGACTGAATAGATTAGATTTTTGCTCACAAATACTTATTCCTTTCCCACCTGATATCCATGAAAAGAGTAAATTCTCCTTCCTATTGACTCGGGGTTGGGACATGTGATTCGTTTAGAGCAACAGAATGTCTATAAAACCAAGAATATATCAATCCTTATGAGAAATCCCATACTTTAACTCACCTCTCTGGTCTTTTCCACTTCCTCAATAAAAAACAGATATTCCAGGTAACCACTACCTCTAAACCAAACTCCAAAGTTAATATGAGTAGGACAGACCTAAACCCAATTTTGACCCTCAGCAGGGCTGACACAGCCTCAGACATGAGTAAGAAATTCACATTAAATGAACTATTACTAACTATGGATAGAAAAAAAAAGAGAAAATATGAACAGGTATATATTACAAATGATAAAATATAAATATAATAGGAAAGAGAAAAAATCAGGAAACATAACTAAAACATCAAATAAAGCAATATTTTTCTCTTATTGCATTGACAGAATTGATAACTTGATCATATATAGAGTTAGTGAGGGTATGGAGAATTGAGCATTATATGTCTTTGCTGGAAATATTAATTATTGCAACACAGACTTTGGGAACACTTTTTGGCAATTTGTTAACTTAAAAAATGAACAAAACTGAAAACCAGAATTTTCACTATTTAGAATCTATCTCCGAAAACCACACTTGCACATACAACAGAGAGTCAGGCACAGCTCTATTATTTGTAATAGTACTAGATATATTCCAGTAAATACACATTCCTGTCCCTTTGTTAAACAATATTAAGAAGATGCAAAATAACTTATAAACTTGCTCCAGGAACATAAGATCAGGGATCAACTACAATAGTTTAAATTGTTAATGAAAACAGATTTTTGTTGTTATTAAACTTGCTTTAGAACTTCATTTCTCCACACCCATGAGTCCAAAGCTGGTATAAATTCAGCCCAAGCCCACGCACTTGATCATCTCATAAACTTACTTTTTAAAAATTTTTTTCTTACATCTATGTAGTACCCATAGTTGTCCCGCCACCATTTCAACCTTAAACCATCACCATATTCCCTTGTGTTTACCCCTCCTGTTTTGCCCCTCTTCTTGCCCCCTCCTTTGCCGTATGCCTCAGTTATAAACTTTCTTAAAAAATCAAGTCCCTGGGCCTTCCTGGTGGTGCAACGGGTTAAGTGCAGCACTATGAAGCTATCCGCAGCCACTGCAGCAGGAGTTCAATACGCAGCCATGGAGATTCGCACATGGTGCAGCAGACCTCCCCTGCCTCACCTGCTGCTCCCCTCAGCAGTGTACTTCAGTCGATCTGCCCTTTCTGCTCCCCACTCTGTCTCTGGTGAATCCTCTCACCATCCCACACCTCTGGCCTATGTCCCAGCTTGTATGCATAAATAACTAAATCTTAAAAAAGAAAAAATCAAATCCCAAAATCCTGACCCTCTTTTCTAAGACATTCCTAAGATTCTGTCAAATTGATATTCTCTTTTACCATAGTCAATCTAATAGACAATCAACTTGCCATTGTCTGGTTACAGATCTTCCTGTTGGTCTTTTGAGAATCAACATTTGAAACAGTAGTAGCACAACAGGAAATAGCGGTGAAGAGCATAGCTCTGGAGACAGCTATCCTAATGTCACATCTTCCTAGCAGAGTGATCTTCAGAAAATTATTTCAACTTTTCAGTTGTCAATTGTAAAGTAGAGATACAAATAAAACTTGCTTATTATAGTCTCATGAAAAGTAAATGATTTATTTAGATAACAGGATAAGGCACAGAATAAGGCATCTAAAAGTGTTTGACATAAACAAATGTAAGTAAATAACCTTAATCTTTATCAACAGAAGAACTGATTCTTACAATATATTCAGTTTGTATAGTTAAAAAGAAAGGTAGATTGATAATTTAAGAAAAACAATTTGTAGCACAAAATAGATCATGTAAGTATTTAAGTAAAAACAAAATGTACTTACATATTTTACATGCAGGTGATACATGAAAATATTTTTTAGAATGTCATCAAACTGAAAACAGTGTTCATGTCTGAGGGAAAATAATGAGATCACAGATTGTTGAAAGGATTGCATCCGTTTTACCCCCAAAGAACATATTATTTATCAATTGGTTAATTTTTCTTACAAAGGACATGTTTTCATTGAAATTTTTTTAACAATGTAGAGATGAGAAATGATACATAGTGCATAAAGAATTTTTAAAAAGTATATAAAAATGCCTACCTTTTCAACTAAAACTTGTAAATAATTTACAAATTAATATACAGAGTAATATCAAGCACTGCTTTATTTAAAAATTTCAGTCACTTCACATTCAAGAAGGAAACTCAGCAGCTATTTTTACTGAAGCACTAACCAACTTCAAGTCATGATATGAAGAGTAATTCCTTAACCAATGAAAATGTCAATAGGAGTTTAGGTAGGCAAAATATCATTCTGCCCGAGTGGTTAGATTGCATGTTGCTTCATTTAATTTTTGGCAAATTGATCCATTTTGCTATAGTGAATGCATCTCTAGAAATGATAGGATATTTTATATTGGCTCAGAAGGAAATATTTTTCTCAATAAAACCGGGGTATATTTTATCTGATCTTATTCAGAACAATGAGCAAAACATGTCAATCGTTAAATTTCGGACACTGAAATAGAACTCTTTCCTTTTGTAAGAATCAATGAAATATTGTCTAATACCATAATATGGATAAGATAGTTATCCTCAAAGGCAGTTAATATATTACCGAACAATTTCATTTCTAAAAATGACAATTTATAGCTTTTAGAGTTTACAAGTCTCATTCTGTGTGTAGCTACAGAATTAATGTGTCCATAAGAACAGGTAAGTTCAGAAGTCTCTTATGTTGCCATCATGGGACATAAATAATTTTGTGTCCAATGCATTCAGTTTCCTCATCTTCTTATGAACTTTCTTTGTCTTCCTTTGCCTTTGCCCAAATGTGTAATGAAATTTATGATGTACTAGTGTCTAGGGTGGTAGGTTCAAAAAATATTTCTCTACCATCTGAATCTTAGCTTCAACAAAGTATTTTAATTCATCATAATAAAATTTCCCAAATGACAGTTTTAAAAGAAGTATAATCAATATAATGTAGGTGGCTAGAGAAGGGATGGTCTGGCACAGTCAGGGAAGTTTTCAACAGAAATGTGAATTTACCTGGATAGGATGAATGGGTAATGTGCCAGACGTAATGGAAAGAAAATGATGCCTCAGGCATAAGAAAGTAGGAAAAAAAGCACAAGGTTGAAAAAAAAATGATAGCGAAGGCTTCACTAAGAACAAAATATAAACTAAAGTAGGTTAAGACAGTGACTGATAATGATCTGAAGAGGAAATTAGAGCTAGTTTGAAGGGCCTTATCCATTATGTGAGTAGTTTGAACTTATCTTACAGACCCATTGCATTGAGTCACCAGAAAACCTATGATAAAATCAGTGATCACTTTCCTCTTAAGAAATATACCAAACAATATATGGACAAATGCTGCTGAGACCAAATTCAGAGAGATGGTAAGGAAACTGACAGATATGAAAAGGGTTTATGAAATACAGAGTTAATCACATGACTGAAATCTGAATATAAAAGTAATGCCATAATTAGATTCAATCATTTTGGAAAAAACAGAAAAACATAAGAAATAAAACATTCTAAATCTCAAGATGTAAATTGGTAATTAAAATTTCAGAATATCTATTTCTAGATTGTTTTCTTGACCTACATGATTATTTTAAAATGATGATATCTATTACTCTGTAGAAAAATAATTTTCTGAGTCATCAAACTTTAGACAGATATTATTTACATGAGATAACACCAGTTATTCCCATCATTAGAAATGCAGGGATTTTTACCATTAAAAAAACAAATAAACTCTTGTTTTAAATGATCTTGCATCTACATATTTGTGCCCTACCTGATTACTTAGAACAAGTAATTCTGGGCAAAAGATAATACATATTTTTTTTTTAAGATTTATTTATTTATGCATACAAGCTGGGGTACAGGCCAGAGGCGTGGGGCGGCGAGAGGGTTTACCAGAGACAGAGTGGGGAGCAGAACAGGCAGATTGACGGAAACACACTGCTGAGGGGAGCAGCGGGCAAGGCAGGAGAGGTCTGCCGCATCATGTGGGAATCTCCCCGGCCGGGTGTCGAACTTGCGTCGCCACTGCCGACAGCTCCACAGTGCAGCGCTTAATGGCTGCGCCACCAGGGAGGCCCGATAATACATATTTTAAAGGTTAAATATAAATCTATTCAAAATTCCTTTCATGAAGATGATTTATATTCTGACTAGCAGCCTCTTTTTCCTGCAGCTTTTAAAACAATGCATATTTTTAATTTTCCTGACAATAAGTAAATATGCTATCTCACTGTTTAAAGTCCTTTGCTTACTTATGAGGTAAATTCTTTCATGTTTATTGTAACGTGTCTGCTCTGACAATTTTTCTGTTGGGGTGTTTGTGGTTTTATGTCTAATTTTAACAGGTTTCAGGACCGTTTTATTTATGTGCAGTATAAGATAGCATTTGCAATTAGTTATTTATCGCTAGAGAAACCGTAGGGGGTCTCTCAAAAATACGAATTGTGTGAAAAACAAGAACACAGCAAGATTTCAAGTAAAAATAAAAGCGTGCAAATATTTGATGGGAAAGTCATAGCTTTGCAAATTTACTAAACACATGTCACAATGAAGTTAAGATATGCACAAATGGCTGTTTTTCAAGGTTCCAGACACATGAAACAACAGAATTGAGACATTTTGTCCATGTGAATGCAAAGAAACTCTCTTGGATTTGTGAGATGGCTACACTCCGGTGTTGATGGAAGCTACTTAACCATGCCAGTCTTCTTTTAAAACATGTGGGTGTGGTTTAGTAACATATATCTGAAGAGGTGTTATCCTGTAACTCTCAATCACATGCATTGTTGTAAACCAATGTTACTTCAAGTAAAAAAAAAATGCAGTGCATGTAGGAATAAACAACAAAATGTCAATTACTTGAAAACTAGTAACAGGTATTAGCAATCTACTAAACTTCAAGAAATCATGTACAAGATTAACTCATATATGGGCCTCCCTGGTGGCACAGCGGTTAAGCACTGCGCTGTGGAGCTGTCGGCAGCAGCAACGCAAGTTCGATGCCCAGCCAGGGAGATTCCCACATTCCTCTCCTGCCTCGCCTGCTGCTCCCCTCAGCAGTGTATTTCCGTCCATCTGCCTGTTTTGCTCCCCACTCTGTCTCTGGTGAACCCTCTCACCACCCCAAGTCTCCGGCTTGTACCCCAGTTTGTATGCATAAATAAATAAATCTTAAAAAAAATTAACTCATATCTACCCAGACTAAAGATCTGTCAAAATGTAGTTAACTTGCTTCAGAGAAAGTAAGCAGCTTGCCCTGAAATTTCCACGAACAATTTCCTGACATTATTAGGAAAATACAGTAAAATGTACTCACTCAAGAAATAACCATTACTATCAATATTTATTAATTAATCAAGAAAAATTTCCATCACAACAAAAGTCCCCTCGTTTTTCACTTCATGTCACTATGGGTAAATTACCTTTTTCTAAAATGTCCTTTATGATTCAATTTTTACCTAGTTACCCTTACTGACTATAATAGTTTTGAGATTTATCCATGCTGCTGCATGATCAGTAGTATTCTTTTATATAGACATATGCTATTCCACATGTAATGTTCTGCCATATGGTTATACCACAGATTATCCAATAATATGTTGATGAGCATTTGGCTTTTACAGTTTAAAGCTTTATGAATGAATCTACTTCAAATCTTTGTGTGGACAAATGTATTTATTTCTCTTGAGTATTTACCTAGAATTGGAATGTCTAGACCTTGTTTTAACTATAGGTTTCACTTAAAAACAAAACAAAACAAAAAAACAAAACAAAACAAAAAAATGCTAGTTTTCCAAAGTAACTCTAACATTTTCCCTTCCCATCAGCCATATATGAGAATTTCAATTCTTCAGATCCCTTGTTAATATGCTAAGTAATTTTATTTATAGCTATTCAAACAAATATATGGTGGTATCTCACTGTGGTTTAAATTTACTTCTCCCTAATGATTATGGTGTTGAAAATCTTTGCATGTGTGAATTGGCCAATTCCACATCTCATTTGTCAAATGATTTCTAAACTATTTGCACATTTCTTCATTTTTGATTTAGTTAGTTTTTATTTATTCAGCTCCAAGAGTTCTTCATAAGACCTGGAAACAAATATCTTGCCAGATATACATATTGCAAATATTTTCTCCAGTCTATGACTTTTAATTTATTTTTGTAATGTGCCTCTCAAGCAGAATTTAGTTTTGGTTTCTATTTTATCACTATATTTCTTTTGTATTTGCACTTTCATATTGAAATTAAGAAAGGTATGGCTATTACTGGTCAAAATATTTTCACAGAACAGGAATTCTATAATTTTAAATTTTTATTTTTGTATCTGTAATAAAATTTGAGTGATATTTGGTACATGGTATTAGGTGAAGGTCAGTGTTTGCATTCTTTTTAGTATCAAGGGCTTTGAATATAATTTGTTGAATACTATCATTTTTACACTGAATTGACTTGGTGCCTTTTTCAAAATTAAATTGACCAATTAATGTAAGTCTATTTCTGAAATCTCTATACCATTTTATTAATATACAGCCATATGAAAATACTACATTTTAGTAATTCTTATTTATAATGATCACAAAGTTATATATCATTCAACTTTGTCCTTTCATCTTGTATTTTTGCACTATTTTAGGCCCTTTTTATCTCTATACACACTTGAGAATTTTCTTGTCAGTTTCTAGGGAAAAATAGTCTGTTAGGTGTGACTGGATTTTATTGAATTTATATATAAATGTTAGCAATTCAAGTTTCCAATTCATAAATCCAGTTTATATTTCCATTGCTTTTGCCATAATTACCCTTAGCAAAATTTTGTTGTTTAATATATACTTTGTGCTCAAATTTTAAGTTGATCCTTACATATTTAATAATTAAAAATGTGTTTTCCAATTTTTATTGATAATATTAAGGGAAAATATGGTTCTTCTTCCAACACTACACACTAGTATGAGAAGTGGCTAAGGAAGGTGTGTAATCTAGTTATTGTTGGGCTCACCTCTTTCTTTTCTTAATGGTATCTACCTCATAAGGTCCTCTAAGGATCACCTAAATTAAAAGATTAAAAAAGTGCTTAGAGCTTGTCTGTTTTGGGAAGTGTTGCTTTAATATTCTTATGTGAAGAAATTAAGGAGAGGAAAAGCCTGAAAGAAGGAACTCCTTTAAGATATGAAGAGTGACCTCCCTGGTGGTGCAGCAGTTAAGCACTGCGCTGTGGAGTTGTCGGCATCGGAGAGTGGAGACTCGAGTTCGACACCCGGCCTGGAAGATTCCCACATGGTGTAGCAGACCTCTCCTGCCTCACCCGCTGCTCCCCTCTGCAGTGTATTTCAGTCAATCTGCCTGTTCTACTCCCCGTTCTGTCTCTGGTGAACCCTCTTGCCACCCCACGTCTCTGGCCTGTACCCCAGCTTGCATGCAAAAATAATCTTTAAAAAAAAAAAAGATATGAAGACTGAGGGCCTCCCTGGTAGCGCAGCGGTTAAGTGCTGTGCTGTGGAGCTGTCAGCAGCAGCGACGCAAGTTCGATGCCCGGCGGGGGAGATTCCCACGTGGTGTGTCAGACCTCTCCTGCCTAGCCTACTGCTCCCCTCAGCAGTGTATTTCCGTCTATCTGCTTGTTCTGCTCCCTGCTCTGTCTCTGGTGGACCCTCTCGCTGCCCCAGGCCTCTGTCCTGTTCCCAAGCTTGTATGCATAAATAAATAAATCTTTAAAAAGAAAAAGATATGAAGACACTGAAACTATGTTTGAGCAGGAGCTGGCTGACTGTGCAGTTTTGATAATAGGTGCAGACACATTACTAGGGTTACACTTCCACAAACCCACCTAGGAGGCCTCTAAGAATCTGATAATATTTTCTGACTAGACTCCCAGATACATACTTAATACATTGCCTCAATTCAAGGGACGAGAAAGGGAAGATGCCTTATTTAGGATCATTAGATCCCGATTACACCCATTTATGTTAGTATGTTCCATGAAAGGACTTTTAGAGTAGAAGCAAGGACAAAAAATTAGCTGTTCAATTGATGGTTGAAAAATTTCAATTTTTCCAAAGAAGACATACTGTAGAATGGCTATTTATTATGTTTGAACAAGCAGATAATTATGTTTTCTTTAAGAAAACACAAAGATATGTTGAATGATGCCAAAATGCTCTATTTGCCAGTGTGACTGGCATCTACAGTCTGAATGGGTGGGAGGGGAGAAGAATGAAAATGACAAGAACATTGAGGTCAAGTAGCCTATTTAGTTGGACTCTGATGATGGATTGAATACTTCCTTTCAGGGAAATGATTCCCTGTTTGAACTTTGTATAGTATAAAGATGAAAAAGAGAAGGTGTTAATAAGCAGATTATATATATTACATAGGCCTTTATGCTAATGTTTCTTTGACTTATTGAGAAAAAGCAAAAGGAGGATATTTAAAACTATTTCCAAAAAATTGTGTCAGAATTTTTAAAGTCAACAGAGCGCAATGCAAAGTCATAAATTCAATACTCAAAAGTTAATTTATTCATGTTGAAACTGCAATAAAAATATTTGTCATATATGTTGATTGAAAGAAGATATCAAATTAATTTTGGGGAAAAACATACTGAACTTTTAAGTAATGTATTACCTGTGGTTCACACATAGGCAAATGTGAATTGTGTTGAATATAATGGAGGATGACTGTTAGCCCCATGTGGAGTCCAGCAGGCTTCCTTTTGAAATAGCAGGACAAATTCAAGCACTTATACTTTATGTGTGAAGGTTTATATGAACCCTGAAGTTGCAGGGTCATAAGCTGACCTTAAATGTACAAGGTTAGGCAGAATCAATGCAGATTGCTATTGCAGTTGATTAGCTTTTTATTAGTTGATTTTACTTTTCAATTTTCAAAAGAAAGATGGCTGTGACTAAAGGCTAAGTCTAATTCTTCCCATGCACGTTGAACTTCTGGGGAAAGGAGTAATCTTCAAAAGAGTTTAGAATTCCAAGAAGCACAAATTGTGAAAAGGTTTTGTAAAGATGAGAAAGTAGAAAATTAAAAAAAAAAAAAAAAACCACAAGCTGTACCTTGATAATGATTAGAAAAGAACGTTTTGAAAAAACAAAACTTTAAATCTTGTCTAAGAGGAAGAAGGAAATCAAAGCAAGACCAAGAGATAGTATGTGGCTTCATAAAACCCTCCATGTATTTGGTGTAAAGAAAATTTATGTGATTGAAAGAAAAGTTCAGGAGAAGGAATAAAGCAATTCAATCTCTGAATGTGGTAGAGTATTACTTTGAGCCTCGGTAGTTTCATAAAAAAGAAGAAGAAAGAAACTACAGTTACATAGAAAAAAAATTTAAGGGGAAAATAAGTCTATGCTAATTACAATTGAATAATAAATACTCTGAATAACATATACACACAATAAAATGTCTCAAGACAAATGTTCCAGAAATGAATTAATTAATAAGCTAATAAAACAGAACATGAAAATAAAAAAGGTAAAGACAAACAAACTTTTGGCATCAGTTATTTGTGTTCCAGTAATTGATACTCAAATTTCTATAGAAACTGTTGGACTGGCTCCTGGGAGTTGGATTGTAAATATGTATAATATGTAAATAGCTTTTAATATACTTGAAGCATTTAAAAAGAGGGTTAATAGATATGAAAGTGCTCTACAGTGTATATCCTTATAGACACTAGGAATGTTTAAAGGAATACCCAAATAACATTTCCAATTCTTCCCTCATATTTGCTTATATGTATTTAATTTTCTGCATAGCTTCACTTATAAAATATATGCCCTTCCTTATTGAATTTATTTTCTTTCAATTTATATTCTTTCAAGGCATTGCCTTTCAGAATTTCTATATAGTGGAGATTCATTTCTCTGCTTTTCTTTGTTTATGTTTATTGTTTTTGTCAGCCATTTTCAGTCCAATGATTCTCAAAGGCAGGAAACACAGCCATTTACATTGCCTGGTCTGGAAAAAGTACATATTATATGATAATTGTCAGAGATTAATTCAGTAGGAAGTATTTAAAACAATTCCATTTTGAAAATAAATTCAATTTTAAATTCTTATGCAGCTTATATTTTTTAATCATCATGGTAAAACTGGAAAAGTCTTTCTAATACATAGTCAACTGTCAATTACTAAGCACATCTTTCTTGCAAATACTGTAAGTTTTTCTAAAAATGTCACTTTCATAATATTTCAAGAACCTTTAATGACTCCCAGTCACACACTAAATATGAGTCCAGCATTTATGGCTTTAAAAGTATTAATCAGTATTACTATGGTACAAATATTAAACTCTTTTTGGTTTTGTTTTGATTAAATTTTCCAGACCTACTCATCATGGATTATCTTCAGGTTGATACATTTCTTCATTTTGTGTGCTCTTGTTATACATCAAATCTTTGCTTTATCCAGAATCCACTTTCTGGAATAGTATCTTAGTGTAATTCTTTTTGTTTGTTTTAGTCGTCATTCAACACCATAAGCAGAAGTTTAGAACATTTTTGGAAAATTTAATAATAATAATAACAGTAGATCAAGATTATTTTGAATATACATCAACACTAAGACAGCCCACATGAGAGAATAGCAAATATTCTGAAATCAAACCTGAGAACAATAAACCTATCACCAAGTTTTGTCCACTTTCTAAAGTTTCAAACTTTCTAAAGCTTTCTTTTTCCTCATTTCTTTGAATTACATGTCCACTGTTTCAGTTTTGGCCACCATTATGTCTTGTCCAGATTTATGAGGCAAGATCTGTAAGAACTCCTCACTACCTGATTTTCTAGTTTTAGTGTTGTCTCTTCTGTAACCCATTTTTTATGTCTTTCAGGCAAAACAATAATTCTAAAACGTAATCTAATCTTATCCTCTTACTTTAAAAACTCTGCAGGGGTTCAGATTACCTTCAAAGTGAATTCTAATTTTTCCTCCACGCACTGAAAATACTTCATTCTCTGGTCTCCAGCCATTGATCCATTTCTATGTCCAGAATCTAGGGTGCATTGAAATGTGCACAAGTTATTCACATTTTCTATCATCTCCAGGGGGGTTTATTTGGGAGGGATGGACAAAAAAGGTTCTATAATTCTGAGAAACCGAGTTTTATTATTTTTTTTTAACTTCAAGATAACTTTGAAAAGACATTGTCATTAATTTGTATAGAACCTATATTTTTCTTTCATTAAAAGTTAATCTAACAGTTTATATAGGCAGATGTTTTATTTTACACTAAATACTTTTCCAATTTTTGTCCTTTTTATAATACAACTTATAGGAAGAACACCAAACATGAGCTCTACCCTCATGTTTATATGCACAATAACAGTACTGTTAATTGCAGGCAGAATGTCATACAGCAGATTTCTAGAACTTAGTCATTTGCACAACTGAAATTTTATACCCACTGTAGAGAGTATCTTAACATTTCTCCCTACTCCAGTTCCTGGCAAAAACCTTTTTACTCTTTGTATGAGTTTGAGTATTTTAAATACTCCACAAAAGTGGAAAAAGGCATCTCAGCCTTTCTGTGACTTAAGTATTTCACTTAAATGATAGCCTGAAGACTCACCCACACTGTCAGATTTGGCAGGATTTCCTTATAAGACTGATTAATATTTGATTACATGGATGCAGAACATTTCTTTATTCATCCATTAGGCTTCTTCCACAGCTCGGCTCCTTTCCTTTTACCATTGAGCCAATAGTCATCCTGTAGCATGTTGTTTAGTCTCTGCATATTTGAGTTTTTTCCCGCTTTATTCTTGTGGTTGATATTTTGTTTGATACTATTGTGGTCAGAGAAGATATTTGATATGATTTCAGTCTTCATTTATTTATTGATACTTATTTTGCATTAAATGTACTCTATATTGGAGAATGTCCCATGTGCACTTGAAAAGAACGTGTATCCAGTTTTTTTTTTTGGTGGGGGAGGAGTGTAATGCTTTATAAATGTGTACTCCTCATTTAAGTTTGTTGTTTCATTGGTAATTTTCTGTCTGGTTGATTTGTCTACTGATGTAAGCTGTGTGTTGACATTCCCTATTACTATTGTGTTGTTATAAATGTCTGGGGGGTTGTTAAGAGCTCCATTGTATATTTTGATGCTGTTTTATTGGGTGTACCCATTATTTTTATGTTGCTTCTCCTAAGGGATTCAGAAGTTTATAAAGTGCTTTTTAATATACTTTATTTTGGGCCTCCCTGGTGGCGCAGTGGGTTAAGTTGAAGCACTATGAAGCTATCCACAGCCACTACAGCACAAGTTCAACACCCGGCCAGGGAGCTTCCCACATGGCACAGCAGACCTTTCCTGCCTCTTCCACTGCTCCCATCAGCAGTGTACTTCAGTCATCTGCCTGTTCTGCTCCCCGCTCTATCTCTGGTGAATCCTCTCACCACCCCACATCTCTGGCCTACACCCCAGTTCTTGTGTGCATAAATATATACATAAATCTTTTAAAAAAAAGAATGGCAATAATAGTAATAATTAACATTAGTTACTATATGTTATTTACTTATTTCATTTAAATTTCATAATAACTTGATGAGTTGGTGTTATTCTCCAATGGTACAAATATATCTATATATCTATACATATATATAGATATATTTGTATGGTCAAGACTTGTGTCCAAAAATGTAGAGTTAATACTCACAGAGCTCAAGCTACCCCAAAGTCTTTTTAATTTTTTTTATTGAACACTGCATTAGAGCATTACATAAGTTCATAAATATCAAGTGTGCATTATTTAAAATTAAAATTATATAAAATAACACATTACCTCCAGTTCTAAAAGTTCTTCATTTAATATACCTACAATACTTCTTGTTTGTAGATATATTTGTCACACTTTTGATATGGATGTAGAAACATATTAAATCTGTTGTGGATTTAATGACAGAACAGACAGATAATGGGTTGGGGAATATATATGAGAATGGGAGAAATGTTAAGGGTAGGAAAGTGAAAGAAATGTTTGAACAGTCTTGTAATAAATAAACCAATTCTTCCTTGTATGTTAAGATTAACTTTAATGTTTCAGCAGTGCTACTCGGTCTCTTTTTCAATAATCTACCATTCCATAACTACTATTTTTTCTCTCTTATTGGCAACTTTTCCATTAGTGTTTTCTATAATGTAAGCACCATGAGAAATAACAGAGCATATCATATTAAATATAAGCGACTCTATTTTTATCCAGTATACTAAATGTCACCTATATCTCTATTTGCTTATAGAGTGAGCTAGATAATATACAGCAAAATAAAATCATCTTCTTTATTAAATGTTTTTATTAAATAATCTGATTTAGCTATCTAACCACTTTCAAAAGAAAACCTCCTTCAATGCACACAGAAAAGATAATCCAAATGCAGCTAATGATGTCAATAACTGATCTTTAAAGAAAAAAAAAAACACTTACTTTGCTATCCTCTTAGAGCACACTCAAGATAATGGATGCTCTCCTTGACTAATTACAATCTATATTGAAAAACAGTTGTTATTCATTGTAAACACTGTCTTATTTTACTGCACAATAAGTATAATCCAATATGGAATTGTGGTTGCCCAAACTAAAAGTTATTGCAATTTCTGAATGAGTTATAGAAGCATACTATAACTTTACAAAGGAGGTGATATATCTTTCTTAAAAAATACTAATCAGACAATAAGTAAGGGATATACAAAATATGTGTAAAAATATATTATAAGAAATTTCTACCTAGTATTTTGGGAAAAAAAGACCCAGGCAATGAAAAACTAAAGATAAAATTCCAATTGAAATTATGAAAAATGACAGTTAATATTTGCAACAGACACCTTGGGTAAGTAAAGTCCATCTACTCTGAATCTCTTACCAGGGGAGGCTAAGGATTAAGAATCAAGTAGATCATAAGAATACCTGAGGTACACTTTACAAATAATATTCTATCTATAAATTTTCATGTGGAGAAATAAAAGCATCAATACTATGCATTTAGAACGGCATATTGGATTATAACTGCTTCATTTTAAGAAGGAATTTATTAAACATGGAGTACTTGAAATTGTCATGACAATTTGGGTCTTCAAAATCCTCCCACACAAGGACTTAATTAAAGGATTACAGGATCTATAGAGACGAGTTGAGTTGAGTTGAGTTGAGAGGTGGAACCATTCTAGTTTCTATTTGTTTAAATTATTCAATGGGAAAAATGCAATAGCCTGAGCTATCAATCCCTAGAAAGTATAAATTAAAATGTAATATTTACATCTCTCATCAAATTAATTTTAACTTTAGATGGATAGAGTGAAATATATATTTAAAGTAAATTGACTCTAAGTGAAATGTGAATATCTTAAGAACTGTTCTCTGCCCCTGAAGGTTAGAAATGTTAGTTTCTGAGCAAATTTCAGGTGAGAAGGAAAAATTTGGTTCTTAACTATATCTTGATTAGTGAACAACTGTGGTCATTTAGTCTAAATAGGGTTATAACTATAGCTATAATTTGCAGAAAAGTTGCTGTATTTCAGACAAAAATCTGTAGCTGAAATTTATTTAGTTTTAAAGTAAATTATGAAGTCTAAATTAGTGTGATGATAGGTTAGAAAAACATTGCCAGGACTTTCATAAATGTTGAGTTTCATTTATTTATATATTCAGGCAACAAAGTTCTGATGAACCTATAGTAAGCTGAGCTCTATTCTTATAAGACACAATAAAAATAACTGTTTTTTCAGGCACTAACATTTAATTTAAAGCAGTTACATAACTCAATAAAATAGGATATTGATAACTAGCTAAAGTAAAATTTGGAAAGGATGCATTACACATGTGGATGAAATAGCAAAGTTTGCAAGGCCAGGTCAGCAAAGGCTCCTGAGAGAAGAAAACATTTAAATTAAATCTTTGACATTGACCTTGACAAAGAGTTGGTGTTTACAGAAGGGAAGCTGATGAATGAGGAATCTGAGGAAGGGGCATAAGGAATAACTGTTTTTTCCTTCTGGTGAAAATAGCATGACTCCAGCAATAGATAAATTGTTTTCTTCTGGAACACAAGGCAAACAAAGTAGAGAGGAAATAAGTGTGAAACCATAGAGAGGAGATCTATGAAAAATTCATGGAAGACTTTTGATTATCATACTAGGAATTTTACTTCTTGTTGTTATAAACAAAATGTAACATGTGATAGTTACCTTAGTAAAAAGGTAACAGAAAGACTGCACAATACAAGGGTAGAAGTCAGATCTTAGGGAACAAAACAGAAGTCAGTGAATATTGTGGTCAGATAAAAAATAGTGGGGGTTGAATCAACACACTATAAACATATTAATTTCAATAATTGTTCTAAATCACAAGAAAAGGTAGGTGGGTATGAAAAGTTTTGTTCTATGTCCCTTCTGAATAGGGAAACTGTTGTAGACAAACTAAAGTATACTTAATACGCAGTTTTTCAATTTAAATACAACCACGTAGAAGTCAGATTCTTATAACATCTGGTCATTAAACATAAGATGTTGTGTTTCTTCTATATCTCTATTTTATATTAATAAATGAGAAGTATCTGGAATTCAATGTTTCTAAAGGTAATCTGCTCAAGACTCTTATTAAAGGGGGGAAATCTAATTACATAAAGCAGATACAGTTTCTCTCTCAGAGATCAGTCAGTACAACTTGTTCCCCATCCCCTTGTTTCTTACCAGCTTATGTTCTAGTATTTCTACCAATTTTAGTTGCTCAGAACCTGTAGCTCAGTATTGCTTTTTTTTTTTTAAAGGATTATACAACCTTATACAAGGGTTCCTCTTTCTCTACATCCTTCCCAATATTGATTGCTTCTAGTTGTTTAGATATGGCCCATTCTCACTAGAGCAAGGTGTACCTCATTGTCATTTTGACTTGCATTTCCCTGATAAGCGATAGTGACGTTTTTACATGTGCTTTTTGACCATCTGTATGTCTTCTTTGGAGGTGTGTCCATTTAGTTCTCCTACACATTTTTTGATCGGGTGTTTTGTTTTCTTATGTTGAATTGTATGAGGTCTTTATAGAGCTTGGATATTAGTCCCTTGCCAGATGTATGGTATACAGTTTTTTTTCTCCCATTCAGTAGAGTGACTTTTCCTTTTAATGATAGTCCCCCCCACACACTGTATAAAAGCTTTTAGATTGATGTAGTCCCATTTGTTTATTTTTGGTTTTGTTCTCCTCACAGTTGGAGTCAAGTCCCCAAAGACATCATTAAAGCCAATCTCAGAGTATTTTTTCCTGTTTTTGTCTGTTTTTATGATTTCTTGCCTTACATTTTGCCAAGTCTTTAGTTAATTTTGAGTTTATTGTGTATGGTGTAAGAGTGTTCTAGTTTCATTTTTATGCATGTGGCTCTAGGTTTTCCAGCGCCATTTTTGAAGAGACTTTCCTTTCTTCATTGTATAGTCTTGGTTGCTTTGTTTTAGATTAACAGTTAATAAAAAAAAAAGTGTTTTTATTTCTGTGCTCTCTATTGTATGTCACTGATCTGTGAGTCTTTTATTCCTGTGTCTTACTGTTTTGATTACTATAGTGTCTTAGTGTGATGTGAAGTCTCCATTCCTCTTCTTTTTTGTCAAGATTACCTTGGCTATTATGAGTCTTTTGTGGTCCTATATAAATTTCAGTTATGTTTATTCTATTTTTAAAAATAATTCCACGGGAACTTTTGATAGGGATTTCACTGAATTTTTATATCACTTTGGGTAGGATGGACATTTCAAAAATGTTAATTCTTCCAATCCATGCGTCTAGCATATCTTTCCATTTCCTTGTATCTTCTTTTTTTTACAATATCTTACAGTATCCATTGAATTGGTATTTCACCTCATTTGTTAGGTTTATTACTAGATATTTAACACTTTTGATGCTATTGTAAGGGGGATTGTGTTCTTGATTTTTATTTTGGTTTTACTAATGAGTTTTTTTTTTTTGCTAGTGAGTTTACCAAAACTTCAAAGATAAACTAGTACCTATCTTTATCAAAATCTTCCAAATTATTGGGAAAGAGGGAATGTTTCGAATCAAATTTTATGAATTTAATACAGTGACCAAAAAGCAGACAGATATATCACAAAAAAGAAAATTATAGCACAATACCCTGATGAATGTAGATGCAAAAATCCTCAACAAAATACCAGCACAACGACCTCAAACAATACATTAAAAGAATCACAGATAATGATGAAGTGTGATTTAGTCCAGAAATGCAAGGATGTTTTAACATCTTAAAATCAATCAATATAATTCACCTCACCAACAAAAGGAAGGACAAAATATTTTCACATATTTCTTCATCTAAATAAGATGAAGAGAAGGCATTTGACAAGATTCAGCATTCATTTATGATAAAAACTCATAGTAAAACGGGGATACGAGAAGTATGTCTCAACATAATAAAGTCCATAAATGATAAACCCATAGGTAGCATCATAATCAATATTGAGAAACTGAAAAGTTCTCCTCTAAGATCAAGTATGATGAAGATATCCACTTTTATCACTACTGTTCAACATATTGGAAGTCCCAGGTACAGCAATTATGCAAAAGAAAAATATAAAATGAATCCAAAGTAGAAAAGAGGTAAAATTATCACTACTTCAGATGACATGATAAAATACATAGAAAATCTTAAAGATTCTACTAAAATACTATAAGAAATAATAAATCAATATAAAAATGTTTGTTGCATTTTTACACGTAAAAAATGAAAAGAAAAATTTTAACATTATTTCATTTATATTTTGTTTTCAACAGCTATAGTATACTAATATCTGATGTGCATTATAGATAAAATTATCTTTTTATTTATGTACATTAGTATTTAAATATAAATTAAATCATAAGTTAAAAGATCTATGACTTATTTTTTGGATGTGAATTATTTATTAATTTTTTTTAAAGTTTATATACACAACATCTTTTATGTATGTAATATATTTTTGTTCTAATATTCTTAAGTTCTGTGCCATTTCCATTTAAATTATTGCATCAGTTGATTTTCTAGAAACACAAGCCCTTTCCTATTTAATATGTTTTCAATATACTGTCATTTCCAATTTATTCTCCAAGTTGAACATTAGTATCATGTTACAAAGTTCCTTTCACTAGCTCCCCACCCCAAGTTATGGTGAGATTTGAATTATCTAATATTTTTCTTATATCTAACAATTTCTATGTGATACATTATTTCGCAATTTTAAAAGCTTTGAATAGCTGTGGAAAAAAACTGTGGTACAAATGAGTTTCAGCATATTTTCCTTGACAAAGTAGTTGAAAGTTGCTTTTCAATTCCTTTTTATTTCTTACAGCACTAGCAAAGCAATGAACTCATTTATATGTAAAAATATGTATATGCAAAAATAACTTTTAGTGCATTTTCTTACACTTAACTTCCTATATTATTTTTGAAATATACAATCATATTTTTTTCATTTTTAATCATGAATCAATTATAATTGATAATTATCTATTATAATTTCAGTATCTATATTTTATGAGATAATTTTTTTCTATTCTGAATCATGAATGTGCTAGAATGTCATTCTAGTTGCAACTTTCCAAACTTTGAATCTTTATTAGTTTGCACACTTCTAAACTAAGCTGGAACTTTTTTTTGTGCATTGCTTTGATGCTTTCCAATATGTGGCATCACACATATTTTCACAGCATTCTTACAGTTTCCTGAATCAATCTTAGACATGTTTCCTAGCAACAGACTCGATTATTCTCTGAAAGAACACTTTTGAGGGTAAATGGGAAAGAAGTTGTTTTGGATGACAATCAAATCCAGGCTGGGATTTTTGCTCCAAATATTTAAAACATGTGGTTATCTACTTATTCAAAAAAGTAAAAGCCTCAGACTGAGTCTACCTATGTACACATGTGTTTGTTTTGGTTAAAAAAAAAAAAAAAAAAAGGAGGGATAATATATTTCTACAAAGTGAAAGCATGGTTTACCACAAAACAAAACCAAAACTTCATTATTTATAATTACGAAATCAATAGTTTTTGTGGTTATAAATTAAAAAAAAAAATTATGATACTATATACCAAAGTGATGTGCACCTTTGTTTTGCACATACAAATGCTAGTATAGTTAATAATATGTCAAATAATTGAAGCAATTGAGATAAGCATTTAATGCCAACAGATTTTGGAATCAAACAGACCTGCCTTTCAGTTGTACTTCTACGACTTATGTGCCTGTAACCAAGACCCACTTTACTTCATACCTGTAATTATTGAAAGGTCGCCCGGGGAAGGAGTGAATGGGGCCTTTGAAAACTACTGGCAGGAAGGCCTTGAAACTAAATTTTAACAAACAGGACTTGCCTCATTAAACTCCCCCTACTGACCTCAGCAACCTGGGCACCGTCAGGCGCTAGACAGGACTGATAACTTTGCAGAACATCTGCTGGTTCCACATATCTGTGCCACGGCTGACCTTCCACAGCTGTACTTTTACTCCAGTAGATAAGACACCCCTGCTTTCTACTGGGCACAACTTCATTGGCTCTTGAGACCAGTGAACCTCACCAGGGAGCGCTACCAATAAAGACTCCTTTGTTAGTCATATTGGTGCCTGGACTCTTTATTCCCTCCTAATACCTCGCAAACCTTTCAATTGTTAACTATTATATTTAAAATGTGGATAGCAGCATTACGAACTGAATTCTGCTATTGGAGTAATAAATAGTACATTCTATGTAAAGTACTTACAAACTGCCTGATACTAAGTAAAAGCTCAAAAAATAGTAGTTCACCTCAAAATGAGACAAAGTCAAAATTAAAATTTCATCAAAGAAAAAATAAATTGGAAAGCTAAGAATTTTTTATATCAAAATTGAATTTAGTACACATAGTTTAAATAAAAAACTTAAGTCCACACAATGCTGCATCATTTACCAAAGGATTTTCCTACAATATCCTTTTTATGGTCATAAGGTACAGAAAAACACCATTTTGCAACATAAATATCAAATACTTTAAAAGCATACAGTGCTTGTTCACACAATTGAAGGAAAAATGGTTATTTTCTCTCTGATTTACTTAATTTCTAAGAGTGATCATTCCTGTGCTTTGGTGACTTGAAGGAACTTTAAAAGTTAAGAACAGAAGCACAAATATTTAAGACAAAGAAAAAAATTGCAGTAGTTGAAGACTCTATTAACGTCTTAATTAAAGGGCACTAGGAAAGCAAATTACCACATCTGATATTTTAATCAAACTGCTATTTCAACCAATTTATTAATTGACTTCAGGATTAAGCTATAATGAGTACTTTAAGATACATAATCGTGAGCTGAAAATCCTACAACTCTATCTTTTTATTCTTATCTCAATAACATCTGAATTGAAAAGTGTATTATAAAAGTGATCTCCTAGTTTTATAAGGATAATTGTAGATCTTGTAATGAGTATTAATCATTTTGTGCCTACAGTAGTGAAGTATAAAAATAATATATTTTGACATTCATCAGACACTTATTGAGTAGCTAAATGCTTATACATATTTTGATTCCTTTAAAGACAAAAAACACATTCTTGGTTTGAAATACAGTTCATAAAAGGGCTATAGCAGATGGTCTGTTGATACAACATAGTGCCTATAGTTAGAAATACAGAATTGTGCACTTTGAAAATTGTTATGAGGGAAGATTTCATGTTAAGTGTTCTATTCAGAAAAATTAAAAAAGCAAAAGGTACACAAGGAAACTTCTAGAAATCACAGATTATTTATTACCTGGATTGTAATTATGGTATTATGGATGTGTGTATTCATGTATTCAAACACTTCAAATTATATACATTAAACATGTACAGATTTTTTGTGTGTCAATCATTCCTCTCTCTCTATATATATATATATGATATGTATATATCATATATATATACATAATATACATAATACATGTGTGCATATGGGTATAGTTGTAAAATTAAAGAGTGTATTCCTACATTTTTGTTAGGCATATCAAAAAATACTAGAAAGATACAAACAAAATTCATTACAAAAATGATATGTTATTTTCAAGATATAAAAACAATCCTATAATCTCTAATCTGAACATTGAGTAAAAGATTTTGGCCTAATCTATTTGGGCTGCAATTATAAAACATGATATAATGAGTGGCTTATAAACAATAAACATTTACTTTTCAAACTTCTCTAGCCTGGGAAGTCCAAGTTCAAGGCACTGAAAGATTCAGTACATGGCTGCTTTGGACCAATTTCACCCTACAACCAACCAACATTGTGGTTAGATTGGCCCTTGTGGTTCTGGCTATAATTGCAAGATGCCATTCAGAAATAATCATCAACAGACTTTGAAAAAATAAGTTTATTATTTATAAGACCTCAACATCTCATACCCTACTTGGGGACATATAGTGAGGTCCCTGGGGACAGGAAGTGAGGGAGAAAGAATACTGATTTCATTGAGTCAAGGGTGGGGGCTAGACTTTGTTGGGCTTACTCTTAATTGTTGAATTTAAAATGCAAAAGCTGGAATTTAAAGTGTAGAAGGAGAAAAGAAAAAAAAGAAGACAGAAAAAACAAGTGGCCCCAAATTACTTATTTTCTAGATCAACAAGGGTCTGTAGAATGAGGCAACTCAGAAGTCTTCTTGGCCCTCTGGCTCTTTATCTAGTTTTGTGATTGGCAAGGTGTTTCTTCTAGTTAGTTCTCTTTGATGCCTGTGCATCAAAGTTTAAGGCAGGTATTTGCATTACAAAGACAAAAGCCAACTCACTGGATATACATTAATCTGATGAGAGTTCTCAGATATCACTCTTGTTGCTATTGCTGTAACCCTAAATGGTAGAAGGGATAAAGGATTCTGTAAGGGTGATTTTATAAAAGTCCTAATCCCATTCATGAGAACAGAGTCCTCTTGACCTAGTCATCCCCTCCCCCACAAAGCACTACCTCCAAGAGCCTTCACATTGGTGATTAAGTTTCAACATATAATTTGGGGGCGGACACAAACATTCCATCTACTCCAAGACTATTCATCCTTCAGGTTTAAATCAACAGATGAAAGGAAGAGAAAGATAGCCTCAAATAGTCTTCTATAAGAAATGTATTATATATAGTTATCACCTTCTTCAGAGTGAAATGGATTTCCATTTGCTGTAAATAATTTGCATGTTACTTTGCTCAAAAGCAAAAGAGCAAACAATTCCATTCTAAATTTCCTTTCGCTCAGATAATTTTAACCAGTCTATGTTCTTATCCCACTAGATGAAGAGTAAAAATAATATTTCTTTACCTTAACTATATATATATATGTGTGTATATATATACACACAAACATATATATATATATATACAAACATATACAAACACACACACACATATATATTTAATTCATGATGTGTTGTATTGAGTTTTGGAAAACATAATCAAAAGATAATTTGTGTATTCTAGTGCTTAAGCTCTCTCAGTTTTGGTAACAAGAGTAATGCCAGCCCAGAAGTCACTTGCTATTAATGAGATTTACCAATTGGGGTATATTGTAAGTAAAAATAAATGTAATAATTTTTTCCCATTTTAGGGTGAATAAACATAAAAGTTTTGCTGCTGACTATTAATCATGCCTTCTTATTTCTATATTTCTGAAACTTTGACTTCTGAAGCTTTACTGACTTTAAAGAGAGTCTCATCCAAACCTACCCAATTCCGAGAATAGTCAAGAATTCACCATTAAGGATGTCTTTCGTATGCTGACCAATCAATCCTCAGCCCATACATCAATCACCAACTTTATCAGATTCTCACAATATTCTTACACTCTAGGCCACTATATCTCTGACCCTAATGACCCAAGACTAGGTATCAAATAACTTGAGAGATCCACTCTGCCCCAGTGATCACTGAAACTGTTCAAATCAGCTAACCCTAACCGAGCTTCCCTCCCTTGTCCTTTAATTTCCATAGAAACAGAACCACTATAAAGACTCTTGCCCAAGGGCCTACCTGGTGGCACAATAGGTTAAGTGCAGCACTATGAAGCTATCCAGAGCCACTACCACAGGGTTGAGTCCCTAGTCAGGGAGATTCTCACCTGGTGCAGCAGACCTCTCCTGCCTTGCCCGCTGCTCCCCTCAGCAGTGTACTTCAGTAGATCTCCCTGTTCTGCGCCTCACTCTGTCTCTGGTAAATCCTCTCACCCCCCACACCTCTGGCCTATACCCCAGCTTGTATGCATAAATAAATAAAAATATATTTTTTAAAAAAGACTCTTGCCCATGCTTTCCTCCTACTTTCCCTGCCTCCTCACTTATCTCCCTGCTCCCCTGCATGGCCCTGAGTGGTGCAGTGGTTTGCCATGCCTTTCCTCTGGGAACTCTGAGTAACAATTTATCTTTTCAGTGATAAGAGTTTCGTAATCTGTTGGCTATACCATATCTGAGTAATAATAAAATCTAAATTTTAACACAGAGTTGAATATTCTTATAATGCTAAGAAAACAGATATATTAAAACTTTGATACATAGTATGACTTTTAAACCATACCTAGTAGTAAAGTAAAAATAGTTTCTTTAATATTTCTAATAGTTTCATACTTCCCAGTCATTTCATCAAACAGCTAGAATTCCTGTTACCAGAAGAGTCTATTAATTGTCAACAATTTATGATAAACCTATCTGGAAGAAGCATGATGAAAATACTCCTTAACATTCTACAACAAAGATTTTGCAGCATCTTACCTTAGGAATTAATGGATCATTTGCTTAAGGAAAAAATGGTTGAGGCCTGCAGGAGCACTGAATACTTGTTTATATATAAGGATGCTTTAATTAAAGATCCTTACTATAAAAATACTATATATATGGAAATACCTCATAGATTTCCTATCTGTCTCAATTCTTTGACCTTCACAGTAAACCCATTATGTTTTAATTTCAATTTATTATTCTCCAAACCACCCACTACCCTATAAAAATCCACATTTTTCTTTTTTTTTTTTTCAGATTTATTTATTTATACATACAAGCTGGGGTACAGGACAGAGGCATGGGGCGGCGAGAGGGTTCACCAGAGACAGAGTGGGGAGCAGAACAGGCAGATCAGAAATACACTGCTGAGGGGAGCAGTGGGCTAGGCAGGAGAAGTCTGCCGCACCATGTGGGATTCTCCCTGGCTGGGCGTCGAACTCGCATAGTGTGCTACCGACAGCTCCACAGCGCAGCGCTCAACAGCTGTGCCACCAGGGAGGCCCCACATTTTTCTATTTTTAAGCTACACTTGATCTACCCATAATTAGGTGCATATTTCTGTTAGAAGGCAGGAGTGAAAATGATTTCCTCAACCCTCAATGCCCCTTCACACAGAATAGCATGACAAAATAGCTAATAAAATTTAATGTAGTAGACATCATAGGTTAGACTCTTTTATTTATTACCTTTTCAATAGGTTTAAGTTCAAGACCTGATTGACACTAGGCAGTTGCTGGCATTGATGGATATAAAAAGCACCTCTGGATTATATTAAGTACTTTTATAGCCACCATTTCTCTTCATCATTATCAACTATCCTCCACTTGGTCATCAGTTTCTACATAGTCAGTTAAATAAAGAAAACTGCATGTGGTTGAGTGGATCGATATTATTGACTTATCAAATGAGATTGATGTGACCATAATGAGTTTAGAAACGTTTTAACACTGATATTATAAAACTAATCTTTCATCATCATTAGCTTAGCTAAATAGACAATAATCATCAACCAACCATCTATTGATAGAGATCTGAAATTAGCTTCTTCACTTTGACCGTATTTGTCTTAATGATTAATCAATTTTTAAACTGTCTTAATTCAAATCCCTCAGTGTCTTTTGTTCTATTCTTCCCCTTTTATAAGGAATTCAAACTGTCTTCATGTTCCTCTGAATTGTTGCAATAGCATTTGAGCTAGTCACTCTACCTGTATTCTTATCCCTTAATTAATCATACTTAGAGTACTACCAGAGAAATAGGGCTAACAAGTAGTCAGAAACAATTTTCCCATTTCCAGTAATTGCTATTACTTAAAGGATATTGTAGTAACTTTCCAACATTACACAAAAGGTCTTTCAATATCTATTGCATGCACACATTTCATACATATGATCCAACAATATTAGACAGTTGAAGATTCTAAACATGATGTATTCACTTAGATATTTTGCAAAAGTCATTTCTCCCTCTCCAAATACATTTTTACATAGTGACTTAAAGACTTAGACTTTCTCTGATATTTTTCATGATTTTCTAGGCAAGCATAGGCATTCTCCATAGATTCACTATTCATTCTATATTTCTATTTCTGCACACTGAATTGTAAATATTATTCTATTTTTTCTTACAATTGAATATATATTTGCTCTCTAGGAGTTTACAATATCTTTGCGTATAGAGAATGTAATTTTTCATATGTATGTGACTTAGATATAATCCCATGCATATATTATGTTTTAAATTCACATAATCATCTATTTAAAATGGTTGAATGAGTGAGTGGATATGGAAAACCCAAGAATCATAATGGATGGACAACATTGGATGACATTTTCCATCACTTTACCTCTGCTAAACTGCTTCAAGGTAAGTGTCATATTTTTTTGACTTTGAGTTTCTTAAATGTAGAAACAATTTGTTAGCAGTCAACTCCCCTTAAACACCACACATACACACAAAAACATGTGAGCAGAGCTATGCTTATTAGATTTAATGCAGTAAGAAAGAACACCATGTTGACTGAGTCTTAGAATTTCAGAGGAGAACAGAAGGTAATAAATAGAGTGTTTTAGATGCTCGGTTGGCTGATTGACTTTTGCAGTTTCTTGCAAAGTATGGAACTGATTGGAGTTGGGTAGAGTTTATGCATGATATCTTCAAATTAGTAGACACATAGAAATGAGGTCTTGGAAATTTTTCTTGATGAGGAAACTATTTGTCTTTATGAGTAGTTTGTTCATTTCGTAATTTTATTTATCAGAAGCCAATATTTTATGGCAAAAGATCTAGATTAATTTTGCTTAGGCACAGAGTCATTTCACATACACACAGGAGTGTATGTCCAAAATCAAAATTGTTTAAACTAAGGACAGTAATGAGCTTGCTTTTGATTCTCAATTACTTCCTATAGTTTGTATCTCCAGTGTGTATCATATCATCTGGCACATGAAAAGATTGAAATAGCTTACACATTTTAACTTATTTTAACTTGAAAAGATTAAGACATGAGGATGTTCCCTGAATCACAAAGTTCTTTTTATAAAAGCAAACATGACATCAATTATAGATTTGAAATAGTTCACTGATAATAAAATCCATCCACTTCCCTGTTTAGTGCCCCACTCGACTTCTTGAAGTCTCCTCCATCATTTCTCCTATTCATTTGTCTCCTATCCATGTAACTCACCCTCACCTTCATATGTCACTCGTGTTTGCATTTCATTTATAACTAGGAAAGTTAACATTTTGGATGCATATTTTTAATATAAAATTTAAATTATATACTTTAATTCTAGAAATTTGAGAGAAGTATAATATAATGTTCCAATAATTATATACCTATTAGTGTACATTTTCCTTTCTATTATGCACATATACAGACAGGTCCATGAGAACCTGGACTCATCTGAAACAAACAAATGTCAAACATCATAAGAAATGTTGCAAATTCTGCCATGTTTATCTTAGTTACTTAACCGCTATATTGTGCATTGCATTTTTATTTACTTATTTTAAAGATTTATTTATTTATGCATACAAGCTGGGGTACAGGCCAGAGGTGTGGGGCGGCGAGAGGGTTCACCAGAGACAGAGTCGGGAGCAGAACAGGCAGATCGATGGAAATACACTGTTGAGGGGAGCAGCGGGCAAGGCAGGAGAGGTCTGCCGCACCATGTCGGAATCTCCCCGGCCCGGTGTCGACCTCACGTTGCTGCTGCCAACAGCTCCACAGTGCAGCGCTTAACCACTGTGCCACCAGGGAGGCCCACATTGTGTTTTTAAACACCAAAATAGAATAATATTAAATTCAGCAAAGTATTATTGTGCACCATCCATGGAAAAAGTAGTATGTTATTTTTCAGAAAGTTAACGTAAATATAATAACATTTCCTTTCAAAGGCTAATAAAACATGCAGGACCTGTATGTTTTAAATAGGTGCAGACAGCATCTATTTAAATAATTAAAAGCAATGCTAAAGTGAATGAAGTTGTTACTAAATTGTTGTATAACTCACTTTTTCTTCAACTTTTCATCGATTTTTATCGATTGGCCTGCATATATGTGTAGACATAGAAGGCATCTTCCGTTTTGAATGCACTTTCAAACTTTTATCCTCTACCACCAGTTCCAGGAGATAATAACTAGGGAAATGTTTCTCTCAGTTTCAGTTTTAAAAGACAATTGAAGAATTGAACTCAGAAGATTAAAAAAAAAATTCCACTCTACTCAATAATTGATATGTAATATTTTCTTATTCTTCCTCCTTACTCAGCTGGATAACTTTGATGAGTCTAATCAATGTGAACTTGTAATTTGTCATTATTTTTCATACCACATTACCCAGTTCCAGCTCATTTCCTACTATATGAAGATTAGTCAAATATTTAACTCATTTTCCACACCCCCAAATGTTTGATGGTCATTGCAGCAATTATGCCATACACATTAGACAACTATTAAATAGTTAAATATTAAATAGGCAACTATTATACATTAAATAGACAACTAGTTAAATAGATAACTAGGGATGCCTGTGTTTATGTAGGGACAGAGGTTTGAAGTTTTGCATATTTTAAATTTCAGCCACTTAGTTACACAAGACCTATAAGATGAGGTATACCAGAGATATTGATGACTTGCCCAGGTCAAGGAAAGTCAGACAAGATTTGCTTTATGGGTTAATAGAACACAAGCCTCTGGTTGTTTTTATTCTCCTAGGTGTATCTAGAGGATAAATTAAACATCTTTGGTGACTGCATAACATTAACTCTTAACAATGTATTTGGAGATGTCTGTAGATTGAACAAATACAATTGAATAACATCTCATGTCATACATGGTATTCATATTGTGTCAACTTTTATCTTGTTTACTGACAAGGGGTAGATAATATATTTTTAGTAAATAGAAAGGGTTAAATTTCTACCTCAAATTTTTTCATTTCAATTACCGTAGGAAAAAAATCATCAAAATTTTGCTAGTCCTATTTGTATGGTATATGAAAAGGGAGTGTTACCTTCCCTAGGGTGTTATTTATTTATTTATTTATTTATTTATTTATTATGTATATATTTTACATTATTGTGTACTGCCCTTCAGATTCCCACCACCGATTCACCCATGAACTGTCACCATCATCCCTGGTGCTCTTTTCTCCTCCATTTTGAACCCTTATCCTCTCCCTCCCTCACTGAATGTCTCTTTCCTATTTGGTTCTCCTATATTCCTCCTATAAGTGAAACCATTCAATATTTTTCTTTTTTCTTCTGGCTTATTTCACTGAGCATGATCCCTTCTAGCTCCATCTGTGTTGCTGCAAATTGCATGTGTTTATCTTTTTTGACTGCTGAATAGTATTCCATTGTGTATATGTACCACATCTTCTTGATCCAGTCATTTATTTCTGGGCATCCGGGTTGTTTCCATATCTTAGATATTGTAAACAGTGCTGCAATAAACATAGAGGTGCATGTATCCTTTTGGACTAATATTTTTGTGTCCTTTGGGTAGATTCCCAGAAGTGGTATTGCTGGGTGGTATGGAAGCTCCATTTTTGAGCAGTTGAGAAACCACCATACAGCCTTCCATAGTGGTTGGACCAGTTTGCATTCCCACCAGCAAAACTTCTGTACAGCAAAAGAGACATTAAACAAAACAAATAGAGGGCCTTCCTGGTGGCGTAGAGGTTAAGCGCTGTGCTGTGGAGCTGTCGGCAGCGGCGACGCGAGTTCGATCTCTGGCTAGGGAGATTCCCACATGGCGCAGCAGATCTCTCCTGCCTTGCCTACTGCTCCCCTCAGCAGTGTTTTCCGTCGATCTGCCTGTTCTGTTTCCCCACACTGTCACTGGTATGCCCTCTCACCGCCCCTCACCTCTGGTCTGTACCCCAGCTTGTATGCATAAATAAATCAATCTTAAAAAAAAAAAAACAAAAATAAATAGACACCATAATGATTGGGAGAAAAATTTTGCACACAACACAACCAATAAGGGACTGATCACAAAAATCTACAAAGAGCTCACAGGACTCAACTAAAACAAAGTCAACAATCCATTCAAAAAATGGGCAGAAGAGCTAAAAAGACACTTCTCCAAAGAGGAAATGTGAATGGCCAACAGGTATATGAAAAAATGTTCAATATCACTTATAATCAGGGAAATGCAAATCAAAACCACAGTGAGATACCACCTTACACCCGTGAGAATGGCACACATTAAAAAGAAACAGGCAACAACAAATGTTGGTGAGTATGTGAAGAAAAAGGAACTCTCCTGGAGAGAATGCCAACTAGTCCTAGGGTGTTATTAAAAGTAGGAAAGAAATAATAAATGTTTGATGAGTGTGTTCAATGTCCTGGTGAGAACAGAAGGGATTGTGCTTTGATCATCTGAAAGCTGTTGATGACTTATGGGAGAGGTTCAGTAGGATGATTTTGAAAATAGGGAGATTGCTAGAGGTTATGGAATAGTCTGTTATGAGAACAATGGGATAGCAACTCTAAACCAATTTTTTCAGGATTATATATGATTGATATAAGATCAGAAAGTCAAGAACAGTAATTTTAAAATGGTTATAATTTTTTAAAAAGTCAGCAATTAAATGATCACAAAAATTTTGACATATCTTTCTGTTAGGTCATACAATCTATGCCCCCGCACTTAAATCAGGGTAATTAATGCTAGAACCAATAAAGGATGGTGGAAGTGACAGCCTGTGATTCCTGAGACTAGGACATAAAAGGTCTGCTGGAGGATTACTGGGGATTTAGCGGTGGGCATGGTGTGAAAATGTATATTTGTAGAGGTTTGAACCTAAAACAAATATAGTTATGTAAATCAGCTTTGCCCCAAGAACAAAATTGTAAAAAATAAACACTAAATAGAACAGAAATAAAATATCATGCAGCCTCTGCCTGGGTCAGTTGAACTGGCATTCTCTGGAAACCTGCTCTCAGATCCCAGCCATAATGCAAAAAAGCCTCCCAAATCTTTCCATTCTCCATTGTTTCCAGTTACCATTATAGACTCAGTCTTCCTTGCTGAAGACGCAGACATTCTTGAGCAGAGACAGTTATGCCTATTGTACTCCGTCTGAATTCCTGACACTTCAATTCCAAGAGAAAAACAAAATGGTTGTTTTGCAATCATTAATTTTGGGATGTTATTGTTTATTAAATTGCAATAGCTAACTGGAAGAAAAAGCTTGTTAAGTCATGAAGAATATTTGAACTAATTTTTAAGCTGAGAGAAAAAAAAATACATGGTTGTAAAGAAAGAATTACAGATCCAAAAAAGAAAAAAAATAAAACATCAAGGTTCTAGAGTCTACCAGAATGGGGAACAACTGGGAACAAAAATATTTGGTAGTCAGGTCTCTGGGAACTCTCTAGAAATGCCTGTCAGGAGAAATTTGGGAACAAACCTGTGACCAGCAAGCTTAGAAGAACCATGCTACAGTATGTATTGAGTGTCTAGAATGTTACACATACAAGTTATACACACACACATATACACTGTCACACAAATATGTGCTTCTCTTTCAATTTTTGTTACCCACCTTAATATTCTTTATTGTCATGTCCTAACACTTTGTTGACAAACCTTTGCACATTTTAAAAATCTTTTCAAAAGAAAGCTTTTCTAATACCTTATCATTGTTATTTAAAATATTCCTTTTTATTTTTAAATTTTTGATATTGTTGCATTTGATTATATATATATTTTTTTTTAAAAGATTTATTTATTTATGCATACAAGCTGGGGTACAGACCAGAGGTGTGGGGTGGCAAGAGATTTCACCAGAGACAGAGTGGGGAGCAGAACAGGCAGATCAACAGAACCACACTGCTGAGGGGAGCAGCGGGCGAGGCAGAAGTCTGCTGTGCCATGTGGGAATCTCCCTGGCCGGGGAGTTGATCTTGTGGCTGGGAGTCAAACTTGCATTGCCGCTAACAACAGCTGAATAGCACAGGGCCTAACCACTGCACCACTGGGGGGGCGGGCATCGGGGGAGGGCCCGTATTTGATTTTTTTTTTATTACAGTTAATGATGACTGAGTCATTAGCCTCTCATTGCTTCTTCCTCATGGAATTAAACCCAATGCACCCAATGCCTGTTGGTTTAAAAGAATATTTGAGGAATGTGGCAAAATCTTTCAGTCAACCATCTGTTTGAGGGAATTTTTCTTTTCATAGAAAACATAAAGCTTATTAGCAATTGAGACTCTAGATTTCTTGCTAAAGAAGGCTGAATGCCCAGCAAGATGCAGTCATTTGATTTTCTATTGTCTTCTAAAGTCAGTGAGTAAAGCATGATTGAGGGAATACCTTATTATATTTTCTAATCATTAAATCAAACTCATTTTCTACTTTCTCAAGTACATGTTTCAATAAAACCATGACTGGGACTTGTTATTTAATAATATTAATGAACAATTAAATCTTCTTAGTCTTTATGCTTTCTTCTTGTAGTAGGTGGTAACTTCACAACTGCAATAAGTATCTCTTCATGTTAGTGAATAAAAGTGGAAATACTTAGCACAACATTCAATCCAAGTATATTTAGCAACAAATGCAGATTTTTGAAACAACATATATATGTTTTGTAAAGAAAAATGCAATATAAGTTACATTGTTAATCTTTCATGTTATCTTTTCATTATTTAGCATGTTTTCTATTGTCTAATTTTTCAATGGTGGAAACCATTGCTCTTTGTCCCTTTACCACTCCATTCTCTGAGTTAGGTTCTTACATATTTTTTCTTACTTTTACCATTCCACTAGATAGAGACATCACTTTTTTTTTTAATTTGACAATTTGACTTTTCAGTATAAAAATTATTTGAGGATTTCTTCTAAGACTTCTCTATTTAAAGCTGTCCTTTTGAAAATCTTGAATATTTTCCACAATTTAATCTTTGTTATCTCTCTACTAATGCTGTAAAGCAAACATATACAGCAGTCTGTATAGTACCAGGCTTAAAGGCATGCTTTATTTACTCCCCACAGTTATTTTATTTTATTGAGTTAATTTCCTTACCAACAAAAAAATGGGGAAAGCAAAACACAAACAAAAAAAAATGGGTGATCATCTAAAATTCTGGCTTGTCTTAGAAAAGCAGATCTGTAATTGCAAGGTCACCAATCTGTTGAAACTAAGTGGCAGCTTTGGAACAGCATATTTTTTCCATGTGCTATATTTCCTTGACTTTATACTTTTGAAGAGAGCCTGTTACATTAGTAGTCCCAGAAAGCATGTGAGTTTGCAAACCCTCTTTCTTCAATTTCATATTTTAAAAGTCAACGATCTAAGCCTACATTTTCAACTGGCAGTTGAATAGCTTCATTCTAAATGTCTTGCATTGATCTTTACATATAAAACTTTCCTACTTTGGTCTGGTAGAAATTCTTTCTAATTCCAAGGATAGAAATTATGTACTCCTTTTTAAAATTATTTTTCTTCTCTCATTGGCACTGATTAATAGTGAGAAAAGGTCTGTGGATTCACTTTCCATAATATATTCCCTCTGAATATAGATGGAAGAATATAATGTATTCTTACTTATGAGTCTCTAAGAGTTCTTTCCTCAAGGATTAATCCTTTGTATCTCTATTAGGTTAATTTTCCCTATGCATACCTAATCACACTACTATCTTGCTCAAAAATTTTTCAGTGATTTTAAGTTTGCTGTAAATTTAAAGAAATTCCTCAACTTAGCATTCTAGGACTTTTAAAGCAAGGACCAACATACTCTTCTTAGGTCAGATGATTTTAGAACAAGCATGTTTTAAATGATCATTTAGTTCCATTTCCTCTATATGTAGCTGAGAAAACTAGGACTCAGTGGATTAGTGATTCAGTAATAGTTTAACACATAGTTAGCCAAGCTGAAATCAAAACCTTGCTTTCCAGAAAACTTTCCTGAAGTTATTTCCACACTCATCAACCAAAGTACTGGTTCCAGACAAAAGACTAGTTAATGGCCTCTAGTCCCTTCTTCACTATAATGTCTGGACTGGAGCTGTTGAGACTATTTCAAAGGTAACTCCGAAACACAGGTTTTGCTCATTTCTTCTCATTGCTCAGAGAATGAGATATCTCTACAATATTAAAGTGTTGTAATTTTGTTAAACATTCACCATGTTCTCTGTTATATTTCAGCAGCCCACTCACGACACATTTATAGCCTTTTTTTTCTTAATTGTGGTTACATTGGCTTAATATACTGTATATGACTTAGTGAAATAGGGTCATACCTTCTGAGATGTATTTTCTTACACCACATCGTCCACCAAACACTCCTTTACCATAGACCAACTGATGCGTTCCATTCTCACTTAGTTCCCACCTGTACGTCTCCTCTCCTCTTATGATCCTCAATCCTACATTTAATCCTCATTCCTACATTCATATTTCTGGGAGTTGTTTTGGTTTAGTTTTGTAAGTTGTTTTGTTTTGTTTTTTAATATTCCACATTTGAGTAAAATCATCTGGTATTTGTCTTTCTCTTTCTGATTTAGTTCACTTAGCATAATCACCTCCAGTTCCATCCACATTGTCACAAATGGCAAGAGCTCTTTTTTTTAAGCTGTAGTATTTCATTGTGCATATATATGCCATATCTTCATAATCCTGTGTTCTGCTGAGGGGCATTTAAGTTATTTCCATAATTGGCTATTCTATTATTTTAATTTGGAAATAATTTTATTTTCTAATTTAATATAGTAACCTGAATTAAGTTACCAACACATATAGGATTTAAAAACAATTAGTCCTTTTGAGGCATAACATTTCTCCCTGTTTTTTTTTTTCTAATTTAAGAATTTGGTCAGTTAAAATTTTCATTTGTTTTTATAAACCAACCCTGGAAAACTGCTTATAGAAATGAGGAATACAGAGAGGGAAGGGAAAAGGAAGGGTAAGAGCAATATGGGAAGGGAGCACAATGGACTCAGGTAATGAACCATGTTGCTTTGGTGATGGGTACCCTTAGGTAGTAGCATCTTAAAGGGGGGCAGGGTCCTATACTTCCAAAATACAAACGATGATGTAAAGTACATTACCTCAAAAAAACAAAGTGGTTGTTCTAAATAGCGGTGCAATGAACACAGGAGTGTATATATCCTGTTAAAGTAGTGATATTTTGTTCTTCAGGTAGACCCTTAGGAGTGGAAATGCTGGGTCATAGGGTAGGTCCATTTTCAGCATTTTGTGGACCCTCCATTCTGTTTTTCTTGGAGGCTGGACCAGTCTATATTCCTGCCAACAGTGTTAGAGGGTTCCTTTTGCTCCATTACCTCACCTACATTTACATTCTTGCAAGCACACTAAAGGAAGAGGCCACATTTTTCTAGCAACTGGCACAGTTTCTTGAATTTAAAAGTCTGAGTTGTCATTGAAGATTCGGCCCAATCTCCTTTTTTACCACTTACATTTACCTTCCTCTACCGATATCTGTTGTGATCTGCTCCTTAGGTAACCCCTCATGCTCCAGGATGCTTCTCTCCCAAATGGTACTCATATATTTCTTTCACATTTGCATACACTAAGGGTTATAGTTTTGCTTTTGTTTTTCTTCAGCACATAACTGATTTCATAGACCTTTCCTCCCTTTGACCTTAAGAAATGTACATCAGGACATTAACTATTTGTGTTTCTTTTCTATCAGTGATTTGCAGAGTTTATAAAACATCATCACATATAAAGGATTATAATCAATAAAAATTAAGAGCAAGAATGTTTAGTCATATAGTCTAAATCCCTGAAGTCTACCAGGGTTGTTTTTGAAAAAAAATACTATTCCTCTGGCACCTACTATTACACTCTAAGAAATAAGCAATTTAATAGTTACTTAGCTTAATATCTCTTACTAAGTAATTTTAATTTCATCAAAATTTTCATTCCAGTTATAGCTCCATGCTGTGTTGTGAAATTTAATCAAATATTAATTTGAATTCAGGTCATAACACTTCTAGTTATCTCCTCATAATTAAACTCTAGCTTGAAAAATATTTTTTTAAAAAAGAATGTACTTATGTCTAAAATTGCCTGTCTGCTACTTCTTTGTTTTGATGAAAAATAAAATAATGAATGCTAATAACAATAAAGATCTGTCATATTTTAGGTACACAGTTAAGTGTATTTCATTTTTTTATTTGAGATGACTGAAGTTGATACAAAATAATCTTTTTATAACTTTAACCTATGATATCTTCTTGATATATGCATATACAAAGTCTTATTTGATCATTATATTTAAAATTAAAATTGTCACAACTACCCATTTACTTAACATTTAAAAATGCTTAACTGTGAACATATTTCATAAAACAAGGCAAACATTATATTTAAAAGATAGCTTGTTTTATTCATTTTTTGGTATCATTTTTGCATCATCTTCCGAGGTTAGGTCTTTTAAAATATGCTTTTTTATATTTGAGAGAACTGATTGCACTCCCTATCAGCTTTCTTATAAGCATATTGAAAGCAGGAACTCAGTTCTACTACCAATGATAACAATGCTTGAACCTAACAGGCATTTGAATATTTACAGGATTCTTTTTGAACTCCAAGATTTCCCTTTCTTCATTTCAATATTATCTGTTCTTTTCTATTACTGCTACTACTTAGAAACATGCTCACTTCCAGTAAAACATGCACACAATTGCATTTTTAATCAAGAATAATAAGAATACATACATGAGTTTAGTTCTTAGAAATATAACTTGTATGTATAGGTCAAATTAATCAAAATGTATTCAAAGACCTTCAATATTCTACATGATTTTAATTCAACAGACACATATTACGTTGTTTATATGGAGCAGTAACTATAGGTCTAGTAGATCCAAATAAAGATAAGATAAAGTTCTGATCTTAAGCAGGCCATGGTAACTTAGCAAAACAAACATGTATACATTATAAGAAAGATACAATCAGCAGGTCATGTCAACAAAGTGAAGAACTTGACTACATAAGCCTAAGAAGTTATGGACATATCACATGAAGAAGAGAACATTTGAGATAGGTTCAGAAAGCAAGAGTGGCCATTCATTCGGAGTGTGAAAAAAAGTTAGTGGAGACATTTTTGACAAAAGGGAATATCTAGTTCAAATATGAGAGCTATAAAAGAGCAAAAGAACGAGAAGTTTGGTAAGACCACAATAAAGAGGTGAGTGGAATTAGGGGTTGGGGTCATAATAAATCACGAGCCTTTGAAGCAAAACTTTTAAATATTATATAGGCAATGGGGATTTATTAAATATTTTAAGCAAGGATTATCATAAAATACAATCTACGTACTCCAGATTGAACACAGGACTGGAACTGGAGAGGAAGTCAGACCTTAGTTAAAAGAATGTTATAGTAGTACAAGTGGAAGATGAAAACTTAAATCAGAAAATATTTCTTAGATTTATTATTTTTAGATTAGAGCAAAAATAGATATATATGAAAACTAAAAAAAAGCATGCTAACTTTTTATATTTAGAAATGTCTCTCTTTCCCTATTTATAAAAATGTTTCCCCCACAGAATCATTAATTTTCAATAGGTTATACATATCCACTGACCATATGCCAGTAAGTGAATAGAGAACCTGTGTGACAAATAAATGGGCTAAGTGTCACTATTGGGAATATGTTTACAAATACCTCCATATGGAACTACTTGAGCTTTGTTGCTTTTTTAGAGAAAATCCTGATCCCACTAGACTAAATCTACATCCAATCACAAGAAAGAAGGCCTCATACTTGTTACCTGTTTAAGTAAGGAAAATATTCCTATTTTATACATATGAAAACTGAAACTCAGAGTTGATGACAGCTGAATATCAATGGACTAACTGATGAAAATTCAGAATTTCACCATAGATCAAATTCAACTCTATACCCAAGCAGTGCACAAATACATCATGGATGTTTCCCAATTAGTGGTTCTCAGTTGTTTATGATCCTTACCTACCTGTGTGATGCCTCACCTCAACTGCAGTCGATTCCTAAACAAAGGAAACACCTATCATATGTCACTATCTACCTTCCAGTAGTACTTATCCTTGTTCTGCCCCATGTAGTTCAAAGAACAGGCAGATGATATTTGTTTTGATACTTCCCAAATTTCTAAGAGGCACACTAATACTCCATCTAATTAGGCTGACTGCTAAATAGTCCAGATGTGATGTCCAGCATCCTTTCTCTTTGTGACTATTGTAAATACTAATACTATGGCTTCTTAATTCTACAACTCTGACTCCCTAATATGATACACTATTCACATTCCTCTGTCTAATGTGAATAAATTGGAGAAGTTTGAATCAATTTTGGTATGAAGACAGCATATTTTCCACCTAAAGTAGGTACCCAAAATAGCTGATTCTCTCAGTGTCTACATGACACTTCCTGTTTAGCACTTTTATTCATTCCCAACCAATAGTAACTACAGGTAGGAAATAAAGCAATCATTAATTAGAGAATAGTACATCAAATAATAACTGTAAGAATGTTTCACATTTTAACTATGTGGATGTTGACTTTAATAACTTTAAAAGTCATTAGTAGTTTCTTAATGTACATTGTATAATTGGAAAGGAATATATTAAATTTTTAATTTTCAATATTTTGGTAAGCAGTCAACAATAATACTTGTTGCAAAGACAATTATAAGAGATAGACAGCATATCTTGTTCCTTGAAGTTACTTAAAATGAAAGGAACAAAGATATATTAAATTGTTTTATATATATGTTTTATATAATTGAATATTAATTCCAAAATATATGTTTACATTTGTATCATTAAATAGTTTGATATATATATATATATATATATATATATATATATATATATAAACATATTACCCAGCAATCTAATGACTACTTGATATGGAACTTAACTCTCGCTCTTCATTGTGGAAAAATGCCAGTGGAGCAACCAGATTTCAAGTCTTACTGTGTGCTTTGCTAAGACCCTTGTTGAATACATTGCCATTAACACCTTCATCTTCATCTTCAGTACTTTTTCCTTCCTTTCCCTCATATAGATGTTAATCCTAATAACATAATAGGTTATCCTGATGAAGGTATACATGATTCATCTTCAGCTCAAGACATAAAATTAGGGATGAACTGAATGCAGTGTGATGAATAAACCATAGTAGAATGAAAGGATAGGTTTTCATCTATTATTTTAAAGAACTGAAATCAGTTAGCCTTATATATGTTATAACTTTATAACTTTAGATATGTTATATATACATATACATATATATATATATATATATATATATATATCCTAACATAAAGATATAGGATACTTTATTCATTCATTAAAAGTATATCCAAATCTATCATGTTTCAGTATATATGCTAAATGTTGAAATTAAAAAAAAACACCTAAAACACATCTTTCTTAAAAGATCTTGCCATCTACAAGAACCAGTTGATCCAGAAGAAACTTGAAATAATGAGCTGATGCTATATAATTTATAGCAGTATTCTTCAAGTGTGATCTTCAGAATAGACATAATCATTATTACCTGGTAACTTGTTGCCAAACTAAATTCTGAGGCCCTACCCCAGATCAACTGGATCAGAAAATCTAGGGTGGAGCCCAGCAATCTATATTTGGTCAAGGAAATAATAACTTTTATTGCATGGATGACTACAGATTAAGTGGAAAAAAAAGAAACTTCCAAATGTGTTTTGTATCTTTTAAGTCTGTAGTAAGTCTTTATTCAAATGATTCAGAAAAATATCCAAATCTCCAAATCATGTTAATGATTGATTAGAGATGACCTTTAAAAATTAAGTGAAACATTTCTGTATGCCACAGACATTCTGCATGTTCCCATATGTATTCTACCCTCCATTAATGATAAATTAGGATTATGACCTACTTTTAACAATAGCTGTGAAAATAAGTAAAATGTATCTTTGGTCTCAGGAACTTGAAAATAATGAGCTTTAAAATTCTTTCATCCCTTACCACAAGAACTCTTTAATGTCCTATAATGGTGGCTTCAATTTATGGAGGGCACCTTAATTCTTGAGTTACCAAATGGTTATATAAGCAAGGTTGTTACCTCACCCACATGATTCTCAGAGAGAAATATACCTTTGCTATGTTAAATCATTTAGATTTATAATCTCTGTTTCAGCAGCATAGTCTAATATCCTGTCTATCCTGAATATCTTTTTGTAGCCATTTCTTACAAAGATATGCTTTAGGTCATTTGTAATATCTGTACCAATTTTTTCAATATGTGACTTGAAGGTGTAAAATATGATAACAACTCACCTATAGTTCTTTTTTCGCAGATTGCTTTAGCCTTTTGAGACAATTGGAGAACCATTGTTTAGAATAGACACTAAATTAGAATCCTTGTATTACCAGTACCTAATGCAGGGCTCTGATTGTACAGCAGACTTCTGATGTACTATGAGAATACATGGAACACTCTGAGACACTTTGAATTCCCAACACAATCAGTATGTTTTTCTCCTGAAATGATCCTTCCTGAAAATATAATTTAGAATCTCATCTGAAGTAGCTACACATTTTTCATAGACAAGAAAATGCCTCCATATGGTGTTGCTTCACTGAAATAACTTGAATATAATACACATAGAATGACCAAGATATTATAACAGTTGATTAATTAAACAAAATAGTTATTAAATATCTATTAAATACCTATTGAACTCATCCTAGGAATATAGCAGTAATGATATAGACAAAAACTGTAATTCCTGGGCTTAACAGTTTCATTGAGAGAGAACAGCAAAGAAACACATGCTTAAAATATATCAAATGGTAGCAAAGTATATGAATTATATGACAAAATCAACACCTCAATAAGACATCATAATGTAGACTTAGACAAAGATAAAATACAGAAATGAGAGAAAAACTCACTGTATACTCTTACTATTTCACATTTAATTATATATCCTCAACACCCACTTTTAAAGAACTTTTGAAATGAGTTAACTTCTAAGTTCTTGATTTAACATAGCCTCTCCTGCTGAGTTTATGAGATACTGTCTCCTCTATCTGGGGCTCATGAAGTCTCCACTAACTAAAGATCCTGAGACTCTCCACCCTGTCAAATCATAAATCAATTCTTAGAAGCTTTCTATTGCCTTCCTACTGGGAAAAAAAAGGTTCCAATCCTCCCTCTGTGGTTCATTTCCTTCCTTCAGTACAATTTTAACAAATTGTAAATGTTTATTTATAAATTTTCAGTCTAAGTTTTTTTTTTCCTAGCATTTTCTAAATGAAATTGATACAGCCAAGTAATTCTCTATATAATGATCCTAGCTGACCAGAATATTCAACTGACAACTGACCAGAATATTCAACTGACAACTTGGGGAAGTACTTCAGAATTTTCAGGGATTGTCTTTACTGGTTACACCCCCCTTATCCATTTAAAGGTCCACATCAATAAACTATTCCATATACTAAATACATGATTTCATCAAAATGAGGAATATTCAGTGATGTCTTTGAATATCAACACTAGTAGTATAATGCATAAAGGACTAAATAAATTTGATAGAATATTGCCACATTCCTTCTTGCCTTTTAGCTTTTGCCTTCCCTTTCCTTTCCTTTCCTCCCTTTTCCTTTCTGCTGTCTCTTTCCTGCACCTCAGGAACTTGACTACTTATAAATCATCAGAATGGCAAAAATAATTCTGGAAAAATACTGTTCTGATGGTTATTATAACCTCCAGCAAAAGGCATGACCCCCAATCATTTTGCTTAAATTAAAAAATTGCTGCCTAAATCAAAATCAAGAGCACAGCTACTCAATTGTCCCCATATTCTATCAAAACTATGACTCTGCTTCTATTAGGAAGGTACTTCATCTTCAGAGATTCTCTGAATCAACTGAATTAATCCTTTAACCTCTAATCCTTTAACCTCAATTTGAATCTCCTAAATTTCCTTTGAAAACACATGACTAGAAAATACAGAGCACAGGCACTAAAATTTTCATTGGCCCTTGAGGGCAAATAAACAAAGTATAATAACTCAGCAAAAAGTGATATTCAATAATATAATGTATATTCTTATTCTTAGGGGAAAAGTCCCTAAACTGACTTAGAATCAAAACAGATTCTAAAGGCATGACTTAACAGGAGTATTTATGGATTCCTGATACTTGGTTTCAGAAAGAATCTGCAATTATTTTATATATGGCTTTATAGTAGGTATTATGGTGGGCAATTCCTCAAAGACATAGTATGCCCTACTTATAAACAAAGCTCCAAGATTCCAAGAAAATTTATAAATATTATGAAATAAGCATATCCATTTACTGTGGAAAATACATAACGTTTGGATGACAAGCCAGGAAGAGCTTTGTGTTACTTCTAAATTCAACACTATGGGAACATCCTTTTCCAGTAGGCAATAAAATAGATCAACATTTGTGAAACCAAAATATGACAGATATTAGATATTTCAGGAATATTTAGTAAGTAGATGTATCAGAAATTGCTAAAATCTTTATTATGGTTACAATTTTTTAAGAAACTTTGTTGGACTGCCTGATTTAACATTAACATATATTTAATATGTGAGTGTGTTCACACATTTAATCCTATATATTGAATTAACTTATCTATGGCTCAAATTACAGTTTTGAATTTTTGAACAACCCATTAGAAGAAAATAAACAGTAACATCTCAATGTTCTTCTAAGAAAAGATCCAGTAACACGCTTATTATGGCTTCTTTTTTGTAGGGAAAGATACATGGGAAGGAATGCAGGAAAGAAAATGAAAAAAGAAAACAACAGAGAAAACTCCTGAAGAGAAAAAGCATCTAGACAAATAGGTTTCTTGATCCAATTATATATTTCAGGTGGACTAAATCTTTCACAACTTCTTAAATCCTAAAGGTAACAAGGAACTCTGTAAGCATTAAAATTGAAGACTAATATGACATATTTTAATTGGCCAGTGTATGATATCTGCAGAGGTTTTTCAAACCAATGAGATTAGCTATGTACTTTGCTTTCCAGGACACAAACAACATAGCAATTACATAGACATATACCACACTTAAGCTTCAGCACTTAAGCAGAGTCCATAACCACAGACTATCACACATACATCAATTTTAAAATTAGTGAAATTGAAAGTCCTAGAATCCTAAAACCAGTGTCTTTTTAAAATAATCACAAAAGTAAGAGAAAAACAATTCAGGAACTAATTGGTCCCAACTGAAGACATTAAATCAGCAGAAATGCAGCCTGTGTTCAAACTCAAGATATGCTAATTTAGGTGAATAAAGTTACAAGAATAAAAAAGGGACAAACCATTATAAATGTTTCCTTTAAAAAATTACAAAATCATTTACCATGAAAGTGAAATGATTGCAAAATCATTTCAAGTTTCTTAATATTATTTAAAAAATATAGAAAAGACTCATGCAAAATGAATGAGACTGTTCAAGCTTAACTTAGAGTTATGCACTCAGTGTGAAGTACTGCAAAAGACAGCTAAATATATTTGGGCCAGAGAAAAAAAATCAGCAGCTAGTATTATTTCTTTTCAGAGAGTAGGTGATGGAGATAGAATGGCCATCTGGGAGCCAAATCTCAGCAAAGGGACATTTATCAGTGAAACAGAAGGACTTTAGCTCTACAATCTGGTTGCTATGTTCATAGAAAAAGCACCATTTAAAACTTTAGACAGCTTTTCTATTTCATGAGTCTTTTTTACATAAGAAAATAATTCTGGTTAATATATTACTCTAAGAAATCATTACATCCTATGTGTCTTATGTTCTTTCACGATATGAACTTGCTTGGCAAGACCTCATTAGATTAACCTTGGAAGACAGAGGATGTCAGAAGAGCCAAATATTTTATACCAGTTCTATTTCTCTTCTTTCCATATTGCACACACTAACTTAAACCTACCTCATTTTCTTACACCTCTCCACAATGGCTACTTTCCTCTCTCCCCTTCCCCCCACCATATGGTCCTACCATTGATTGCAAATGTTTTCAATATGTTCTTACTCATCTTCTGAAGTGAAGAATGGTTAATCTTGGTTCAGCTTTAATTAATCTTGGAAACCCAAGCTAACCATAAAAAACTAATGTTCACATGAGGAAACCAGTAAGGGAAAATTAAGTAAGTGAATATTGTGTGGAAAAACTTCGATATGTTAAACTGCTAGGATTTTAATTTGAGTGACACCTAGGCCTAAATGTGTTCTTTGTTCTAGAAATCTACAATAATCAAGATGGTTGCATTGTGAAGTATAGACACTTAGACCAATGCAACAGAGAAAAGAGAAAACAAACCCACATAAGTATATGTTTGTTTGTTTTCACTAAGGTCAAAAGTAATTCAATGGAGAATGGAAGAAGCCTTTCAACAAATGGTGCAGGAACAATGGAGCATTCATATGCAAAATAAAGAATCAGTCAAACCTAAGTCTTTCTATATTTCTAGGTCTATTTTACAATGATCTGTGTATTTCCTTCTCTTTTATCTAGCCTATAGAAGTCTTCACAATGGGTCTCAGCTCAGACTGAGACAGCTCTTAAAATCAGTCACAATGGACTTGCTCTGTTCTGAGTTAGCATTAACTCTAAGAGACAATTTAATTTTGTGAGTTTCTAGCCAGTCAAAAATGAAGGGAAATGGATCAGAAAGAGAAGTATAGTTGAGTGTAGGGGGTTGTAGAAAACAGAGGAAGAGCAAAAATGGGTAAACTGTAGGTTTAAGTAACAGTGTGGGAAATTTGAGAGATTTTTAAATTTTCACAGATATAAATTTGTTTTGTTCAAGGGAAATTTTAATTATGCAATGTTGTCATACGAAATTCTTATAGAAGTTTCCTCATACCAACCAAAAAAAAAAAAAAAAAAGAGGAGAACTCTAGCTGTCTGGAATATTACCCCTATTTTGTTTTACAATACCTCTCAAATGAATAGTTTTATGTGTATTTAAAATTACCCAGAGTGACTATCACAACTTTAAATTATCTTTAGCAAAATTTTTTCACTTAAAAAATGAGTTAGTTGTGCAATACATACAAAAAAACGCTAGGATTTATCTGGGGAAGACATAGATTTAAAGTGAGAATAAATAATGAAGAATGGCAGTGATTGATGAATTTTGCTATGAATTCATTCACCTCATGGTTGAGGTTTCCATGCAAATTGTTGGTCATGTACAGCTGCACAAATGACAAATCCAGTGGGTGCAAGTTTTGGTGATAAGTCCTATGCCTCAATAGCATTCTCACAAGTCAAAAATCCCAGAGGGAAATTCTTGTACATTTTAAATAGAAGGCCTAACCTAATGTTTGTACTATAAGGACTGTCTACTAAGGCCCAGGAAACCAATACTCTAAAAGGGATTGTCTGTGATTTTTACCCAGAAGCTAACTATTTATCTAGGTAAATTCATTTACAGTAATTTCCTGAAGTGAGCAATTAAGTCATGTCAATATAGATGGCATCAGTGTTTAGTCCTAAGTCCCAAGTAAAAAAGGGGATCGCATCTCTCATATTTAGGAAAATCTATCAAAGAAAAGAAAACTAGATGCTTTGAAGTTTTATTTCACATGCTAGTTTTGCTGATTTATGGGTATCTAAAAATCATCAATTCATAGTTTAGTAAGTTTCAGAAAATTTATAGTCAATCAATCATTACCACAAGTAAGTTTTAGAATACTTTAGAAATCCCCAAAATATCTTTCTTGGTCTTTCCCAATTTTGGCAACACACAACACTTCATATCTCTTTTGAAGTTATGAGCTTTGCTTTTTCTAGAAATTTCCTATAAATAAAATCATAAATTTTGCCATAATTTGTGTATGACTCTACTTAGTATGTTATTTTTGTAAATCCTCCAAGTTGTTGCAGGAGTCAGAATTTTGTCTATAGTTATACCAGCCTGAATGTACTCAATCTTATCTGATTGCAGAAGCTATGCAGGGCTGGGCCTTATTAGTACTTGGATGGGGGAAATTTGTTTCTTTTATACTGTTGGGTAGTATTCCATCATATGGAATAATGGATTAAGAAGTAAAAGCCAAGAAGGAGGAGGAAAAGGGAAGGAGGACTAAAAGGAGGAGGACAGTTAACAGAAAAAAGAAGAGGAACAGGTAAAGGAATTAAAGAAGAAATTTAAATATATACATACGTACAAGTCATATATTGTAGTCTGTTCATGTTCTTTAGTTTCTTTTACCTGGAACATTTCCCGAGTATTCTTTATTTTTACTTGATATGGGCATATTTGATAAGTATCAGCTAATGTTTTGCATGTTGTCCCCCAAGTAGGTTTGCTCAACATATTCATGATTAGATTCCTAAATTTTCAGCAGAGATGTCATAGAATCAATAATCAATATTTTCCCTTTTAATTATTATTGTGGATAATGTTGGTTTGACGATTGGTAGTGATAACTTTATTCAGTTGTTTAATGTAATAGTTTCTATATCTTTCTACTCTATAGATAGTATTTTTCTCTGCTACTAAATAAAAAATTCTTGAGGAAATACACTGTGACTGTATACAACTTATATCTCATCAAATTTTCACCCACTAATTAGCATTCATACACTTGATATGTGAATTAAGCATATTTGTATTTGTCATTTAATTTATATTTTATCCATAATTCTTTCATTATTTTTATATTTCTAGTATATATTTTATTAATATTTTTCTGTGTGGTTTTCTTTGAAGAATTTTAAAATTATTTTTATGTTTTTATGGCTTTATTTTTATATTAGGGGATTACCATTATAAAATTATCTATTATAACAACATTGGTGTCTTCAGACATCTATCATTTTCTTGCATATCTCTAAACAACATCTTAGGGTGTATATTTTAAAATAATTACCTTATTCTACTTAATTTCCCCTAACTTTCCTCATTCATTCATTTTGTTGTACTATTTCTTCTTGTTCAAAGCACAGAAAGTTTAATCCTATTCTGCTCTTACTGTACCCCTTTATGTCGTTAATATATACTCCCATTAGTCATCAGACTGAATTTTCAACCATCATCTTTGATTGGATATTCCTTCTATTAGTGGAAGACTTAAGCATAGCTGATAAACATTGGACTCCCTGAGTCCTTGATTATTTAAATAATTTTACTATTATTTGTATTGTTAATAACAGCTAAGATGGATACATATTGACTTTTCTTTTTTAAATATATATTTTTATTGTTATGTATATCTTTCACATTTTGTATTCCCCTTGGGTAACCCACCACCAATTCACCCGTGATCCATCTCCATGGTCCCTTGTGTTCTTTTCTACTCCATTTTGTGCCCTTATCCTCCCCCTCCCCCCACCCTCCCAAGTGTCTCTATATTGACTTTTCTTAAGACAAATCTGTACTAATTTTTAAAATGGGAGACACATGTTAAAAATTAAGTTTTTATTAGATTGGACAAGTAATTTAAAAAACTTGGGCCTCTATATGTATACCTCTGATACTTCGAACTGCCTACATTATAAAGGTAAGAAATTTGATAAAGGGAACAAAGAATCCATTTTAAAAAATTAGTTGTAGAATTGTAAAATTGCTGAGAAACCAGATGTTATTATCATGTAGTATTTGTGAAAAGGAAAGTAGTTTTAAAGTCAATTTAAAGGGTTTTTATTTCCATATAAATTATTATAGTAGAAATGCTCAGGTTAATATTTTATATCTTGGGTGGAATTTAAGGTCACTTGAAGCAGAGAATAGAGAAATGCCAAATGTGAGGATAGTCTGGCTGATGCCCGTGGACCTAGCATAACCTCTAACCATTCAATAACCTACATTAAACCTCCCTACAGCAGGGAACCTCAGTAGTGGAAATTGACAATCCTCTTATGATTTGGCAGTAGAGTTACAGAGTACCATGTCTGCTGCTTTCTATTTTGAAAGCCAGAAAGATTCAAAGGGGGGCCTCCCTGGTGGCACAGCAGCAGCTAAGCGCTGCGCTGTGGAGCTGTTTGCAGCAGTGATGCAAGTTCAATGCCCGGCCAGGGAGATTCCCACCTGGTGCGGCAGACTTCTGCCTCGCCCACTGCTTCCCCTCAGCAGTGTACTTCAGTCGATCTGCCTGTGCTGCTCCCCACTCTGTCTCTGGTGAACTCTCGCCAACCCATGCCTCTGGCCTGTACCCCAGCTTGTATGCATAAATACATAAATCTTTAAAAAAAAATAAAGATTCAAAGGGAAGAGCAATTAAGTGTACTTTTATTTTTTAAAGATTTATGTATTTATGCATATAAGCTGGGGTATAGGCCAGAGGCGTGGGTTGGCAAGAGAGTTCACCAGAGACAGAGTGGGGAGCAGCACAGGCAGATCGACGGAATTACACTGCTTAGGGGAACAGAGGACGAGGCAGGAAAGGTCTGCTGTGCCATGTGGGCCTGTGTGGAGCTCCCGTAGCAGCTGACAACAGCTCCATAGTGCAATGTTTAACCGCTGCGCCACCAGGGAGGCCCAAGTTTACCTTTTGATGTGAAGAATGGCAAAGGGCTTACAGGAGTGAAGTGGCAACCAGCTCTGGAGATTATTATACAAATATTTTTGTTTTCTTTTTTAAAAGATTTATTTATTTATTTATGTATACAAGAGCTGGGGTGTAGGCCAGAGGCATGGTAGGCAGTGAGAAGATTTACCAGAGACAGAGTGGGGAGCAGAACAGGCAGATCGACTGAAGTACACTGCTGAGGGAGCAGTGGGCGAGGCAGGAGAGGTCTGCTACGCTGTGTGGGAAGCTCCCTGACTGAGGATTGAACTCTGCTGTAGTGGCTGCGATAGCTTCATAGTACTGAGACTTTAACACCTTGCGCCACCAGGGGGGCCCAAATATTTTCATTTTTCCCTGGAAAAATGAATCTAAGTTTCCTGAGGGAAAGGTTTTGCTTTGTAGCTCTTCATATTGCCCACAGTGCCTCACATAGTATTAATATCATTACTGCTTGTTTCTAAAAAATTTAGAAGTTTACAAAAAGTGTAAACTTTTTGTTTGAATGCCTGCTGATTTCTCACAGTAAGTATAATGTTTCCAAGAGATGACTCATAATTTCCTGACATATATAACCACTGTACTTTATTATGGAGCCTATATTTTCCACCTGGAGAGTTATATGTCATTAAACACATGTCATTAAAAACAATGCCAACGACATTGCATTTATTTAACTGCTATTGCAATAAGAGATTTTTGTTCAGGAGTAAGTACTGGAATTTCTTCTTCGTACTATGCATTTTACATGAAACATTGAAAAGAAAAGAGGAGGTCAAGAAAGAGAATTGAGAAGGTCAAACAATATATTATTTGCTCTAATATCCATTTAAATTCAATCATCAGAGAAAGGTACAATCAGAGAAAGTTATATCCACAGTTAAGGATGAGGTCACTTACTCTCATTTAAAAATAACGCCTAATAAGTGATGTTCTGTGATAATCTTTGCATACTAAAGTGTTCTAAGAAATTTTAATTCTACTGGTGAATTTAAACCATACCATGATACAACTAATAAGTTTTTGTTGGTTTGTGCTAGTAGTATTCAATTTAGCATGATTCAATGCTTTTTTTTTAAAAAAGATTTATTTTTTATTTATACATACAAGTTGGGGCACAGGCCAGAGGTGTGGGCAGCTAGAGGGTTCACCAGAGACAGAGCAGGGAGCAGAACAGGCAGATCAGAAATACACTGCTGAGGGGAGCAGCAGGCAAGGCAGGAGAGTTCTGCTGCGCCATGTGGGATTCTCCCTGGCCGGGCCGGGCGTCGAACTCGCCTGGCCGCTGCCAACAGCTCCACAGCACAGCGCTTAACCGCTGCGCCACCAGGGAGGCCCTACTGAATGCTTTTTTAAGATAAAGTTCAGGTTATTTTTTTCATTATACTCTTACATTCTGCCCTGAAAGTACCACAGTTCTTTGGCAGAACTGATACTTGATAAAATTCAACTATTATTGATAGATAATATTGATTATCAATATTAATTAAATTTTGTTCTTTGAATAAAGTTTTGATAACTGAACGTTGAGTTCATTAAATATTTTAGAAAAACATTTATATGAACTAATTCTTCTTAATCTTTTGTAAAATTAATACTTAATCTTGGTTCTTCTTTTTTAGGGGAAGGGACTAAATACAGTATTTCATTTATTGTATTTACTTTCAAGGAAGTTCATATATAAAACCAACATACTCTATAAATAACTGTACCTAGGAATCTGAATTGTATAGTAGAAAGTACATTGAATTATAAGAAAAATAGAATTCAAACTGTAATTCCTGTTTCCACATTTAACAGTTAAAAGCCAATGACACTAATTATCTCTGAATCTTAGTTCTGATTTTTGCAATGAGTGTGATGTATTGTTGGAAGAATAACATCAAATTACATATGCAGAAATACCATAAATTTAGGATTTTATTTTAGGTTCTTCGCAAAGAAACTTGAGTAAAATAAGACAACATTGTCCATACGCTGTGGAGTGATGGAGAGCAAGTGCATTCAGATATCAGCATAAAGACATCTGTAGAACTGTTAGAAGACTTTTTTAATAATAATTTATAATATACTCACATTTTTTTCTCCTGACAAAGAAGCAACTCGACACTATCTCTAACAAGTTGTGTTTTGGCAAGTCCCATATTCTATCTTTGATTTAATTTCTTCCTCTGTTTAATTGATTTATCAACACTTCATCTATTAAGTTATTACGGGGGTCAAAGTAAATACAATAAGTGAAAATCATTGTAAAACATGCATAAAAATGAAAGAATTAGTTTCAAGAGCATGAAAGCTTTAGTCTGAATTCCTTTAGTAGAACAGATTTTCATGCAATTGAAATAATCGCAATTTCCTAAGATTCACTCCCTCCTTGACAGTATAAATTAACCTTTTTTCAAACTATGATCTATTCAGATAAAAAGTAGATCAATTACCATACCATCTTTCTGAGATACAAAGATTCATAACTACAGTTATATGACAGAACATTATTGGTATCTGGTGCGAAAGGCCCATTTCTTATTTTGTGGTGGTAGTATACATCTCTTAAAAGACTACTGAGATTTTGTTTGCCCTTATCACATTCAGTTTTTCAAGTTCCTTTCATGTTTTGTTAGCCAAATGTAATCTCACGCACTTCCTGTAAAAGCCAGGAGACAAAGCATCTAGGTCATCCTTCCTTAATGTAAGTTTTAAAAAATATAGTACGCATTCAAAAGTTCCTCTGATGATATAATAATGACTTTGCAATGAAATGTTATTTTACCAAGGTCCCTCAATGGATAGGAGGAATGTGAACCCTTGTGTCAACCTAAATGTAAGGAGAAATGATCTCATTGAGTTTTAATAGCTTATTTAAGTGATTATTTGATAGATGAACTTTATATTTTTATTATCTTCAGAGAGAGTCATTGACAATAGCAGACACTTATGACTAGATTGTATAAGCAGGTATACATGTGTATCAGCTTGGTTGAAAATATAGTGCAACCACATACCATGTGTAGGGAAAAAATCTGCAGAAAGGAATTATTTTTCAAACACAGTGGCAGTTTGCTATTGTATACAAGCTATACTTTTTACAAAATTGCATTTCCAAAAGCTATATCATAAAACACATGGCCATAAAATCAATTGTATTTCCTCAGAAACAATGCTATGTGTAGATGGTATGCTCTTCATCAAAAATTTATTCTTACAGTAGCTATAAACTAACAGTGTCATAAAATTAAAACACTACAGCCTTCGCAATATCTAGTTCTTTGACTGTAAGTCACTTGCTCTCAAAGCTACAGATAGTCTCAAGATCAGAGTCCAATCTCCTAATTTTAACATGAGGGTATTTAAAACAGTTTAATTACTTGCCTAATATTAACTATCTCGTTGTGATAAATATAAGGCTAGATTCTAAATCTCTGTATTCCCAGAGAGATTATATTCCTATTGCTCTAGACCAACCTCCCTTAGCTATTTCTAAAATTGAAGTTATTTACAAGTGAGTTAATTTGTATGAAGAGAAATCAAGTCTGCCAGCTCTTCTACTAGGTGTTACAACTGCAATCTCAGATGCTTTAGAACTACAACTAGATTATGACACCTCTTTTGTAGGAAATATGTGCCAATTGCCGAATATAAATAAGATGCCTCAATAAAGGACATCTATCACTTTTAGTCCAGATTCTGTTAGAAAAGGAGGAGAGGAATAAGGGTATGTTGGAACTAAAGTTGCATCAACAGTCTCCATCTTGTCTCTAACTGCCATGCTGAGACTTTTGTTGAAAAGTAGGCAGCCTGACTCAGCTACTTACTGGCAACTACAAAAGAACACTTGCGCACTAATTTTTCTTTATGGATGGCTAAGAAAGAACAACAGCACCTGATTCTCTCTCTTTATACATGATTAGGAAAGAAATAGAAGTCCATCTTCATAGAAGATCCCACACTGTAGTTTTCTATGTGATGATTCTTGTGAACCAGTCCACAAGTTTCAAAACAAATTAGAATGGGAAGAAACAGAAAACCTGACCAAATCCAACACTAGTAATGAAATTGAAACAACAATCAAAACCTCCCCAAACAGGGCCTCCCTGGTGGATCAGTGGTTAAGCGCGCACTCTGAAGCTGTCAGCAGTGGAGACTCGAGTTCCACACCTGGTGGGGGAGAGTCCCACACAGCGCAACAGATCTCTCCTGCCTCACCCGCTGCTCCCCTCAGCAGTGGATTTCAGTTGGGCCTCTACCCCAGCTTGTATGGATAAATAAATAAATCTTTGAAAAAAAAAAAACCTCCCAAACAAAAGCCTGGAAGCAGATGGCTATGCTAGTGAATCCTACCAAACTTCCAAAGAAGAATGAATATCTGCCTTTCTCAAACTTTTTTGTCAAATTGAAAAGGAAGAAAATCTTCCAAATTCTCCCATTACCCTGATGGCAAAACCATACAAGGACATCATAAATATAGAAAATATAAAAAAGTATAGGCTAATATCTCTGATGAACACAGATATAAAAATCCTTAACAAAACACAAACAGAATTTAACAATACATTGAAGGAATGAAATACTATGGTCAAGTGGAATTTATTTCAAGGATGTCTGGATGATTCAACATATTCAAATAAATAAATGTGATGTAATGCATCAACTAAAGGACAAATATTATTCGATTGTTTCAAAGATCTACAAAAAGCACTTACATAAACATCTAATATAATATCTAATCCTCAACAAAATGGATATAGAAAGAATACAGCTCAACATAATTAAAACCATAAATGGCAAATACACAGCCACATTTAATGGTGAAAAACTTAAAGATTTTCCTCCTAGATCAGAAACAAGACAAAAATGTCCACTCTCGCTAAGTTCACTACTGTTCAATATAGTGTTGGAAGTCTTAGCAAGTGCAATAGGACAAGTAATGGATATAAAAATTGTCCAAATGGAAAATGAAGAAGTAAAATAATCATTATTTGCAGATGATATCATAATATACATAAAAAAAGTCCAAACACTTTGGTAAAAGCTATTAGAATGAACAAATATAGTAAAGTGGCAGGCTACAAAACTAATACACAAAAATTTGTAGTTCCTATACACAAATAATAACTAGCAGAAAAAGAAAGCAGGAAAGCATCACGTTTACAATTATATCAGAAAGAATGATGTAACTTAGAATAAATTTACACCTTTATTCAGCTTTTCAAAATTAGTATTCATGTTTCATTTATATAACTTAAACAATAAGAAAGTTGTTTTTTGTTTTTTTTTAAATATGAGCTCAACTAGATACTAGAAACATTAGATCATGAAATTCTCAATAGTGATAATTATGTCTTTTTGTTGCCCTGAGTCGTTGGACTTAAGATATTGATTTTGTTGCATGGAAAGTTTAATAGATATAATAGAAGTAAAAATAACTTGGAGTTCCTAGTCGGGGACTTTGGGATTATCATGTTTTAGACACTTTGAGAGTCTAACACCAGCTAGATAGAAAGTGGGTGAGGGCGTGCCCTTCTGGTATTAGTATAGGGAAGGGGAACATTTGTCGTTCCCCCCAACCTCATGAGATTCATATAGAATCAAAGTTAACTGACTGGAGAAATGAAGATGAATGCCTGACCTTGTATCCTTTGATCGCACTTAAATTTTCTAGAAGCTTACACATGTAATGAAACAGTTTCTCTGACTAGGAACTCCTGTAGTAAATGAAAAAAACTCTCTGTCCCTGGGGCTGTGGATGAGCCTACTGCATTGTTACAGATTGTTTTCTAATTCTGCTTGAAATAAATACAAAATACACTAAGAACAGTAATTACATGAGGAATTCTCATTTCTGAAAATAATAGTATACATAAAATATAACCCTGCAATCAATTTAAACCTTGTAAAAACTAACCTACTTATCACCAAAATCATTAACTACATTATTGACTACATTTTTGTTTGTCCTCTTATAATTTAGAAGGATTTACAGGCTATTTTCAAAATCAATTATTAAAACAAAAAGTCCAAAAAGATTACATTATTATCTCAGCAGACTGAGATATTCAAAATCACTCTTATGAAAATTTACCTGAATAATATTTGGTGTAGCAATCTAAATGTTTAAAGGCAATGCTCAAGATCACAACTGTGAAGGATTCAAGAAAGAAGTTCTCTTTTACCAGGTCTGATTTTAAACCACATTTTTCCCTCCCATTTCTCTACTCTTCTCCTCCCAAGATTATAGCCAGAAAGGAAAAGGTAAAGGATTTGTGTGTCCTAAAACCCACAAGCATAGCCAGCACTGGTATATAACTAGAGGAGCAGCATTCACCCTTTGCTGTGGTGAAGGGTGTGGGATGGATCATAGACTAATTAGACTCAGGATTTTCACACCAACTGTGGGAACCCTCTCCTTGATCAAATCATTGTTAAGGGGTAGCTGACTGTGGGGCTGTGCTATGGAAACCAACATACAGTAAGAACTACTTGAAATGTGAAGAATAGCTGTAATTAGATAGTGGTGAATAAGCTGAGCACTGAAAACATGTAACTGACAGATCTTGAGAAGTAATTCGGCCAGTGTAATAGCTTGTACATTAGTGACAGCAAAGGATATCTGAAAAGGATGGTTTTCTAAAGGTTGAGACTTTATTCTTGCCTCAAAGTTCCTTCCATAGCAAAGAGGTTTATCATTCACCTATCACTGTCACAAAAATATCCAGGACTTTGAGACGTTCCACTGAATTTTACAATTGTTTGAAAAACATTTATGAGGTTCTTAAAGGGAAATGTATTCCACAAGATATACATAAAACACTATTGGGATGAATATAGTTTCTTACACATTTTTCTCCTTTACAATGTCTTTGAGTTTGCGAACATTACTTCTGAAATGTAAATGGAACTTCCTTGTTCTCTTACTATGGCACAGACTCTCAACTCTAACACTGAAGCAAAAATAGAATCATGCAGTGCAGTTGAGTTTCCTTATTTGAGATCATATAATAAAGAATTGTTTGTGTGTTAAAAATTTGTCACAGTAGTCTGAGATGCATAAAGAACAATGCAGACTCACTTAATGTATACAATCCCTAGGCATTTTTAGTAGAATTTTTAAGCACAACATCTTACATAACCACACAGAAACAATAGAGCTTCAACGCTAGTCTTTTATCATCAGCAAGAAACTAGAAAATAGTGCTTCCTATGGTAAAGAAAAATTTGCTGGTGATTACAATTTTTATAGTTGAGCTCCTTACAGAGATTTTTTTTCCCACTTGTATAGAAAGTGGTAGTAACCATCACATATTTTAGGGAAGAAGCAGAAAGAAATTTAGATCCATTTGCATCGCACTGCATTGTACTGGGAACGGATAGCTTCTACAGACTTTGCAATAACTTCGATGGCTCTGTAATTTAAAAGCCTTCAAAAAATGTGAGATTGATCATGTTCCACACATATAATGGTGCAACTGCTCTAGAGAGAATTTTTTCCTTCTTCCTGCTATTAATTTAAATGATGATGAATGGATATTTTTTAATAAATTAAATTGTAATTATATTATTATAAACTTTAGTGCTAAAAGAAGTGAAACTTTGCTACTGATATTTAGGTGGCCACAAGTAATGTATTGTTTTCTTGAAAAATCCAGACATGCAAGAATTTTTATATATCCTGTAGAAAATAAGAATCTGAAACTCTGAAACTCCATAAACTCTAATTTGTTCTATACTTTCCAAATGTAGAAAACATTATTTGAAAATTTTGTCTTCAACTGGAATAGAACCTAATAAAAATATCAATAATAAAAAATTTATAAAAATTAGTAGGAACACAGACTCCTACTAAATAATAAATTAAAAAAAATAAATCAGAGAGATTCTGCAAGGGAGGGGGAGGTAGAGGAATCAAAATAGGGGAGAGAAGAGCACATTAGGCAAAAGTCAAAAGACAAAGAATGAAAACAGGCAAAACCATCCAGGCTAAATACAAAAATATTGACCAGTTGAGAAATGAAATATAAAAATAAAGTTAACATTACTATATTTAAAACATGTTGGTTTAGTTAAAAATATTTTTAATCTTCAAAAAATTAACATTTGCTTTTCTAAAATTAAGGTGGTTAGCAATATAAAGTTATTCTTTAAGATATACTTCAATTTTATCAATGATAACATATCAAATAGTGTGGCAATGGGATTATTTAATAGTGTTGATTTGGATAATGATTTGGAAAACTAAATTTCAATCTATAACCAACACTGTCCCCAAATCTATTCCAAAAGGATATTAAGCAGGGACAATGAAACCATCAAAGTAGAAAGAGAATATAAGACAGTTTTTATAATATCAGGGTACAAAAGATCTTTCAAAGCATGACATGATAAAGATTGATACATATAACAAAATAAAATATAAAACCTCTAAATGGAAATGACACAAAGTTGAAAGGCAAAATGGGGGAAATTGTCACACAAATGACAAAGTGTAATTAAAAGATGAATAAAGAAACTCTACCAAACATTTTTCAGAGATTCCACATACAAGCTCCTCCCCTCACCAAACTCCCAAATTGTTATATAAGCAGACCACTCATGAAAAAGGCAAAATGAAAAATGGCTAATGAACATTTAAAATTGTTTGATTCAACTACCAGTCAAAGGAAAACAAGATATGTTTCTCTACTGGAGTAGCAAATATTAGAAGGTTCTATGATACATAATATCTTAAGTGAAGTATTTGACTATTTTCTCTTTAAGTCCATTCCCTTGCTCTTTCTCTGCTTTATTCTAGGAATACAGACTCCTACTTTCCAGTTACCTATGTCACCTGCCTCCAGATGAAGTGCCCAGAGTCTGAGCTGTAGAAGATGTAAGGTTGGACACAACTCTCAGGTTATTTATTCTCTCTTTAGGGAAGGGCCTTTAGCTGAGTAACACCACCTTTGGCTGTTTCCAGCTCAAGACTTGTGGTGACATCTCCTCCTCCCACTTTTCCCCCTCCAGTGTCAGAACCTGTGAGCAAAGCATCGAAAGTCCCATTGGGTGTAGGCCCTAGGAGGCTAAATTGTGTGGAGTTTAAAACCATGTTGAAATCAGATGAAAGGCAGCTTGTCCTTTATATAAATTTGTGTGAGCAGTTCTAAACAATGGCTAAGATATTAAAGCCACTCTCCTCTCACCAAGACCATCTCTACCAATTACTCTGTCTTCCCCCAGTTCACTACACCACCACCACTGTCCAGTGTGAAGAACATAGCAGCAACTTCCTGCTGTTACTAATGCCAGGCTTTCCTTTCCATCCCATTTGGTTTGATTTCTCAACTCTTCCATTACCTACGTCACAAATTTCCTGTTTTAAATTTAGAGGCTTAGTTTTCCTGTTTGAACCCTGGCTGACATAATCAATATATGTAAGATTTAAAACTTTCATTTGTGGTATATGTTAATGAAAAGTGTGGTGGGCATGAATAAATTCATTAGTTGGAAATTTGGTCCTATTTATTCAATTCTAAATATGAATAAGCTGAGGGTGAGTAGCAGAAGGCTTGTGATTTCTAGCTTAAGTGTTTTTCTTTTTATTAGTTACTGAATTACTTTTATTAAAAAAATGCATTTCCAATTTGAAAAGCAAAAAAATATCCTTTAGGTGTATACTGAATGATGTCAAAAATGAAGGCACAAATGTGCATCTCTCATTGTCAGGGTGTATCTCATGAATGGAAATTTAAAAAACAAAATAATCTTAAAAGAAAAGCAGGACTATAATAAATCATGCTTATGTAGATGAAGAAAAATTACCAGTGATAAGCAATGAACACAGTTAGGATGTAATTAATTTCCAAATAAAGCTCTAATCAATTGCATGTTGTAAAATCTACTGTAAAGAACTAGAAAAATGTGTAAGCATACTAGCTCCAAAGGGACATATTCTTATTTTTCTCAGATGTTTAAGAGGTAAGCATGCTTTAGGGGTCACTTTTAGTAGGCTTCTGGAATCCAGCAAAGTATTATTGGAGAACTGTGATGGATAATTTATAGCCAGTGAAGAATGCTGGGTGACATCAAGCACCAACTCTGAGACTGACAGACACCTGTTGGGGGGGGGGGGTAGCTAGTGTCAGAATCCTTCACAGCAACGCCTTTAGGTCTTACACTTACCCAGTAATGTGTCTGAGACACAAAACATTATTTATGCATTTGAAATCAGGCAGACCTGAGTTTCAATCCATTCTTTTGCTAGCAGTGGCATCCTGGACACATTACTTAAGCCCTCCTGCTTTCTATAGTTTCATTTCAAATGCAGGTAACATTACATCTACCATATATTTATGGTATGAAGTATCATCGTTCAATACTCTTCTATTATCAAAAAGTCCATATTTTGATGAATTAAATGAAAATTATGTGTTGTATGTTTGTTGAAATTATGAATCTTCCCAATTGCTGTTGAAAGTAGGACTCTTACGATGCTGGGGTCCACAAAATGTTTTTCTCAGCTCAGATGGATCAGAAACAAATTGTAAATATTTTGAATATATAAGTGGTGGCACTAAAGTTTTATTCAAAAGAAAATCATATTTAATGAATAAAAGGAGTCATTTTAAACAAAATCAATATGAGTGAAGAAAAATACTCCCAAACTAACAATAGTAGAGATATTTAATGTCAGTCAACTGACAGAAATATATGAGATTCTTATCTTAGTTCTGTGATATCAATTAGTAATTATACATATTTATATTTTTAATAGTAAATACACAAAGCACTAATTGTGAGGTATTATTCTAAGTATCTCACACAAATTAATTCATCCTTTAAAACTTGATAAGTATTGCTTGCTATTATTATTTTTGATATTCCCATTTTACAGATGAGAACAAAGAAATATAATTACTTGAAATCAAGAACATAGATATAGTATTTGTTAGTTAAAGGACAGACTTGCAAAATATAGTACACGCAGCAAAACTATGAGGCACGGAGTGTGTTTTTTAAATATTCTATCACTATCATTAGTTTTTGAATTTGAAATGCTGTTACTATAGCAACTCTACGATGGCATTTTTGTGTCTGTGAAATTTTTTTAGATTCCTTTTATCAGAATGATGAGGTTTTTATTAATTACTACTTTTCTGATAGGTATTTTAATGAATCTTTTCAAAAAGTTTTACTGCATCTATTAAGTTGATTATAAGGCTTTTACCTTTTATTCTATTATGATAAATTAGATTGACTGATTTTCAAATCAGTTTAATATTTGCATTTGGGATAAATTCAACTAGGTCATTATTATCCTTTTTCATAGACATATGCATTACTGTATTTGATTTGCCAATATATTACAGACACTTGTACCTATAGTGGTGACTAGATTATATACTTAATAGGTCTTTTGGTTTTGGTAATGTTTTTCTTATAAAATTCATTGAAAATTATTTTTCTCCTTTTCTATTTTCTCGAAGACTTTGCATGGAATTAGTATCATTTCTTCCTTAACTATTTGGATAGAACTTTCAGGTGTAATCCTCTGAACTCAGGCTTTTTTGTGGAAAAGTTTTTTTCATTGAATTCAATTTCTTTAGTAGAAAGGGAATCTACTGCTTCTCTAGCGATTTTTGGTAGCTTGAACCTGTGTCTGGGAATTTGTTCATTTCATATGAATTGGTTATTTGTTGGCATAAAGTTGTTCATGATATTATCTCATGAGCGTTTAAGCTCTCTAGTGACGTATATCCCTTGTATCAGTGATTTATAGTCTACAATTTTTACTGGTTAGTCCAGTAAGTTGTTCATCAACCTTGTTAATTGTTTTCAAATAACCAAATTTTAGCCAGGTCATTTTTTTTTTAATTTGTTTGACTTCCATTTGTTTTGTTTTGTTTTTTACTCTTAATATTTACTTCCTTCTACTTGCCTTGGACTAACTTTTCTTTCTCCAGCCTCTTGAGGTAGAATATTAGGTTGCTGAGTTTAGACTAAAAGAAAATCAATTTAAGCTAAAATTTTCTTCTAAGCATTATTTTACCTGTATTATACAAACTTGGATATACTGTTTTTTTATTAATATTCATTTTGAAGTATTTTCTATTTTCTTGTATGATACCTACTTTAACCAACAGATAATTTAGAATTGTTTGAATTAATTTCCAAATATTTGGTTTTCTTAAATATCTCATTGCAATTTATTTCTAATCTAATACCAGTATGACCTGAAAACATATTTTGTATCATTTAATTTTCAATTACGTGAGACTTACCATACAAAACATGGTCTATCTTGATGAACAGCTATGTACACTTGCAAAAGATATTTATGGAATCTATAACTTTTATATATTTTATAAATAACAACTGGGTGAAGTGTTTGAGTAGTGTTCAGATGCTCTATATTTTTTGACTGATTTTATATCAATTGCTCAGAGAGGGACATTACATTTTCTATTCATTTCTCCCTTTAATTTTCTCATTTTTGATTCCTGTATTTTAGGCTATATTGTTAGATACATAAACATTTATTATTATGTATTCCTAATGAATTGACCCCTTTTGTGATTATATAGTAAATATCCTTCTTTATTGTTGGTAGGACTTTCTATCTTGAAATCTATTTTATCTTATATTAATATAGCTATCCTAATATTATGCTATATTCTTATGCTTACTCTTTGTTGTGTGTGTATACACTATGAATCTGTGCATCTATATTTAAAGTTTGTTATAATTCTGATAATATCTAACTTTCAATTAGAGTATTTTTTCCATTAACATTTTACATAATTATTGTTACATTTCAGTTTAAGTCTCAGAATGTATTATTGTTTGTTTATTGTTTAGTCTCTGTGATTTTCCCTTCTTCCTGGTTTCTTTTGTATTATTCCTTTTAAGTCTATTTTTGGAGGTCTTTTAGCTATCCCTCTGGCATTTTTTGATTTACTAAAATATACATCTTTATTTTTTTCACAGTCTAGTTATAGTTAATAGTTTATCCCTTAAAATTAGAATCTTTTTCAATTTAGTCCCATTTGATTCTCCTGTGTCATTCTCTGTTGTATTTTAATATGAGCTGTGCCTCTACACATTATCAAGTTCAAAGATAGTGATAATGTGATGATGTTAATTAAAAGAAACTAGGAACCAATATAGTGTTATTTGTTCACACAGGTACTACTTCTAAAGTTTTTCATTCATTCTTGAATTACCAGTTGTCTTCTGCTATCTTTTTCCTTCAATAAAGACTATCTTTTTAAGCATTTATTCCTGTATGAAGTTTTTGGCATTTGACTTTTATATGCCTAAATGTTGATTTCTTCACAGTTATTGTCTTTGGATTTCATGTGCTTCTTAAATTTGTTTGTTTCATCAAATTTGTATAGTTTTCTGCCTATGTTTCCTCAAATATATTGTCTTCCTTATTCTCCTCTTGAGAGATCTATTGATATTAACATACAGGTCCTTGAAACACTGCACATCTTTCAGTCTTTTCTTTCTTCTTATAGGATGATTTCTACATGTCTGCCTTCAATTTCCTTTTCCTTGTAGTAAATCTCTTCACCTATTAAATACAGCTAGTGAATTTCATTTGTGTTTTCAATTCCAAAATTTACTTTAGGTATTGCATTCAATTTTTTTTTGTTGTAATTTTCTAATATTCTCTACATATTTATTGTAATTATAGACTCATTTTACTTTACCTGACCACTAACCATAATCATATAAGCTTCACTGGTAATTCTACATCTAGATCATCACAAGGTTTGCCTCTGTTTATTGCCTATTCTTAAGATTGTTTGACATGTTTTTGTTTCCTATTAAGTCAATTTTACCCCAAATATTTTCTATGGTATGTTTATAGACTATGACTCCCCCAATATAGTCCCCAAAAGTACGGCTACTTTTGACTTATTGGGCAATTAACTTGCTTAGAATGGAACTTTAAGATGTCATATAACGATCGATGGCTGTTCACATGTCAGCTCAGTGCTTTCAGTTAGATAAAAGTTGCTTTTTCTTTCCCCTGCAGGTTCATGGGTCAGTTATAAACTTAGGCTGAGTCTATATACCGACTTTTTCTTTTCATTGGCTCTCTCTGTTTGAGGGGTTCGCCTTTTTATCTCCAGTAGGCTTTTATTTCCTGACTTACTTCCCTCCATATTTAATCAAGATACACAATATTCTCTTTTTTTCAGCGTTGATAGCTCCTACGTTGCAGTCACACTCATAAATTTGGACCATCCTCAAGGAAACAAAATAAAACTTGGGAGTTCCCTCCATGCTATTTTGCTTGCTCCATGTTTAACTTACTTGTTGCATTTGACAAACCTAATTTGCTTTTCCCCAGAGACCTTATATACTTTTTTTTTTGAAGGGGAATGATGTGTTTTGCTCAGAGTTTGTAACTCTTATTTGAATGAAGTTTGATCCAGTATGTGTAGTTATTGTTTGTGGGAAATCTAGTATTTACTCCTTCCTATCACTAGCAGAACTCATTCTGTTACCTACTTCAACTGACATTTATAGTGAGAAAAAGTGGAGACAGTAAAAGGCCATGTGGACTGTGCTTACTTGACCTAGATTCTGTGATTCCACAGTGAGACTGCGTGATCATAAATGCATGTATAAGCAATTTAAACTATTAGTCTACCAAGGAAAGGATCAGTTGAGTAACATGTTAAAGAATAATCTCATTGCTTACATTGTTTCCCAATTTTCATCATTGTATTCCTAATCATTCCTCTCATCTATACAAATATATTAACTAACTAAATCATTTAACTAGTTTACTGATTGTTGATTGACTCTATTTATTTTTAGCAGTTCCAGAATTGTATTACCATGTAAAAATAAGGTCAGGATAATTTTATATATCTCTCTATATATAAAAATACACTTTTTTCAATTTTAAACGTCATACCAAAACATTGCAGTGTTGGAATTATATCTTTTGTTAACACAGTTTAGGGAAAAAACCTTTCTACTATATTCAATGCATCTAAGATCCATCAATTATAAGATGGCGTGCAAAATACATTGTTAATTAACACCAAGAAGGAAGAACTGTAGTTAATTACCATTTAACACATGCATTTTAAAAATCACCTTGAGACTTATTTTATACACCTCTGGCAAATAAACTTTCCTTCCTTCTTTCCATGTTTTTTCTTTCTTAATCATATATTAATCTGCAATGTTGCCATGTTTCTCAGGCTCATGCACACTTTTGTTCCAATGCTGAATCATAGTGTCATCCTTTTAAAGATATTTCAAGCAGCAATTAAACAACACATGGAATAGGTACATAATTTGACTGATGTGAGGAAAATGTGAGCAACTGTGCTTAATTCCAGGGTTGTGGAGGCAGTGAGAGCTACTTTGGGATTGTAGCCTGGTCAGTGATGCTCAATTTAAGCATCCATATGAATTCAGAGTTCTTCAAATGTGAAAATAACAGGTTTCATATTGCAAATAAAATGTTACTCAATATTTTATTTAGTTTTTTCCTCACTAGGAAAGTAAGCATACCAGTTGCTTGCGGGAAGAGCCAATCTTCTAGATAATTATCATTCTTTGTGGCACAATTTTATATTCACTGTTTAATGACCTATTTATTTTCATGGTAAAATAATTCAGTCATTGAAAATCATAGTTACGGATTATTTTTAAAAAGTAAAATCCAAGTTCATAGTTTTGACACACTTTACAAACTAAAACGAAATTAATTTGAGCCTATTTTATGCTGTGGTATACCTGTTCCCTATATTTTAGAGATCATTTTTTAATCCATAGAAAGTTTTTGATGTCTGCTCAAGCTACTAGCGACACAGAAAAAAGTCTGAACCTAACATTCTTGTGTGCTTGTCTGTATCATACCATGGAGTGAAAAATTGGGACAAAGATCAACTTGGGGTATCCCTTTAATAATAGGAACATCGTTCCCTAACGAGTCCTCTTAATACCAAATAAGCAATGCTGGTGATAGCACACATAGGGAGCAAATACCCACATATCTAAATATTTCAAGGGACAATTTTTGTTAGATATGTATATTACAATTTTTCAAATTTTTTTAGGCATCTGAACTTGCCCCTATGGCCTCATCTCTCATCCCTCTTTGTTTCAAAACTTTTCCTTCAGCAACTCCTTGCAATTCTGTGCCATTATGCTGTTTTCACCTCCATGTCTTCTTTTTATGACCCTGGTTCATGAAATGACTTTCCTTTACATCTTTGCTTAACCAAACCCTTTTCCATCCTCTGAAGCCCAGTTAGGGCATCACCTGCTCTAAGAAAGTTCCCCCATCTGAGTATGTTTGATTTTAATCCAATTTCTAGTTAAGGGTTTAGATTTTATTCCCTAAACTTTTCCATTTCACTTAGCCAGTTAACAATATCAGACCATACAGAGATGGAATTTTCTGGTTCTCTATTGGACAGCTCAGGTTTTCATAACAAATACTGCCAAGTGTGTGATTTAAAATACAATAGTCCATTTTTTCCTAGTTCTGCAGTATAGAAAATCCAAGATCAAGGTGCTGGTCAATTTGTTTCCTGGTGAGAGCTCTTTCCTTACCCTGCTGGGAGGAGAGAAGGATGGCGGAAGGGGGCAAGCACTTTTCATGGAGTCTCTTCATAAAAGCATACCAATGTTATAAAATGAGAATTGAGGGCTTGGCCCTTATGACCTCATTTAACCTTCAATACTTCTGTAAAGACATTATCTCTACTCACATTAGGAGTTACGTTTTCAGTAAGAATTTTGTTGGGGGAGGAGGGATGGAAACATGAACATTCAGTTGATGACAGATTATTCAAGTAATCCCTTTAGAATCAGAGAATCAATGAGGCAAACTACTAATAATTTAACTAAAATCACTCTCTTTGCTCTCACGTAACATTGTCAAAGAAGCATTTCCCTATGGGTGGCAAACACAGAGTTTGCAGAGAGAAGTAAACAAAAGGGGCTCTATATGATGGAAGTTATTTGAGTTGCTCCAGCACTCTTTTGGGTATGATTATTACTAAGAGAAAAGGATGCCTGACATTTCTAATAGCTTTACTAAAACAAAGCACTATCATGAGCAGTGATATCAACTCACTTCTGAAATAGAAGTGGAGTCATTAAAACACACTACCCATAGAAGAAGGGACTATCACAGCAGGGATCAATGAGAATATTTATATACCACTCCATCGCCTTCCATCCCCAGTTGCCACCCACCCATAATCTGTGATTCCAAAATTGCCTGATCATTCTCTTATTTTACTTAGTATGCAGGTCTCTGGTGTTCTGGATATTTTCCCTTGTCCCCACCAAACCCACTCTCTATTCTGCTTATCCGTGTATATAGTGCCTGCTGTTCATAGCACTTACCTACTCTCTCTCCTGCTCATTCTTTTTTTTTTTTTAATTTTTAAAGGCCAACTCATTATATTTTTGTATATAATTGTAATATAATTATATTTATATATACTATGTTCATTTTATCATTTATGCTCATTCTTTTTTAACATAATTCCTCCATTCAACTCATCATTTATCCTTTGGATTATGACATTTATTTCCAGCCAAACCCTAATCAACACATTCATCTGTGTGTCTTTCACTGAAAAAGTGAGTTACTGGAGAGTTACTTAATTAAATTTACATTTCATAACCAAGTACAGTGCCTGACATAGTGAAATGCTGGTTCAATAGTTATACTTCCCCATACATAAGTTTTCAGTCCTCATTATTTCTTTTTGTTGTGATTACACATTTGTCCCACAATAAATAGAAACATGATAATGTCTCTCATTTAGAGTGTTAGGAAGTTTCTTTGGAATTGTAAATGGACAGAGAACAGGTTTTTCCTTTGTACAGTACAGATATAGTATACAGTGAAAACAATAATTCAAACCTCCAAAAATCAGAATGTTCTTTGTTTGTGGTAGATAGCTCACATAAAGTTTCCTGAAGACCACTTGGGGTTAAGTAAAAAGTTGATAGACTTTGTAGAGGACTGAAGAACTATGTTTTATTTCATACAACTACTGAATTTGCCATCATGTTAAAGGATAATAGAAGAAACCAAAAGAGAGTTACAGGATATTACAGAGAAAATGAGAAACCAAAGAACCACAGCACAAACAGACAGTAATAAAAGGGAAAAATTCTGATATGGGACATACCATCCCTCGGATCTTTAAAATTATTTTGTTCATTCATCATTTCACATTCACAGGTAGCCTGGATTACAGAATACAGATCATGTAGTTTGCTCATATGTATGATTTAGCTTGGTTACTCTTCCTGAATGTGCCTTCTTTCAGAGAGGCACCAACTAGAGAGAAAAAAAAAATATGTAAAACAAAGACTAGTTCTCTAAACGATCCTTTTGAAATGAAGACAAAGATGGGAAAACACTACTCAATATTTGGACAAAGACTTTTTTTTTGTCAGTGATAACCATAGATAACTTATTAGCTGGATAACACCTTTAGATTTAAAAGGTAGGTCCAACTACAATTCACCCAGAAATATTCTCTAGAAAATAATTATGATTGGTATAGTGGAGTTAAATGTGAAGTTACGGAAACAGTTAGCATTATAGAAAAATCATTCTTTGTGTTTGGTCTCAGAACATACAAACAAAAACAATGAAATAAAGCAATAATGAAAATAGGTTGTTGTGTGTTCTTTTTTTTTTAACTCATCCTTGTATATAGAGGAGGATGGTGAAAATGAAAGAATGGGAGGTAAGACGGAGCTCAGGCCCTCAAGAACCACCACTTTGAAAAGAACCAGTAGCAAAGGGAGTCCTTTGCTGAGTGACAACGTAGATCATTAATAACAGACTGGGAATTTTTGCATAGAAACTGAAAAAATAATTTGTTAACTCATAGTGTCAGAGACTTGCTCCTATGTACAGGAAAACTATTAAATGTAATGATCATAAAATTGCTTAGAATTGAACCACATAGGTTTTTTCACCCCTTCTCCCCTCCTTTTCAGCCCTCCTTCCAGCTTTAACTATTAGGAAGTACTATATTTTTCTATTTGTTCCCCAGCTTCCAGAAACTGGAAAACATTTCCTCTAGCCAATATAATACTTGTACATTTTTTCAGATTATAACCAGGTCTGGTTGCCACATGGGCCGTGTTTCCCTTTGCTGGAAGAGGCAGAACAAGCAGTTCTTAATGGGGAATTCCCTCATCGAAATATCTGAATAGTTTGTTTCTAAACAGAAAAGTTGTTTATCTCAAATATCCAGTATTCTTTTATTCTCTATGAAATAAAAGAATTTCTAACTCCAATAATCTGAAGAGCTAAATTAGCAATGTAACAGCTCAGCTACATAAAGTGTAATATGTAGTAAAATTGCTGTGTTAAAATAGAGATTTAATGATACCTTCATTAACTTGATCACTGAAATGGCAAACCCTTTTCTAACATAATAGTTTCTATAGATACCACATGCTTATGACCAAAATTGCTTTTCTGAATGTGTTTTCCCTCCCTTCCTTGATTGTATTTTATATCTTCTTTCTGGCTGTAAGTTACAATTAAACAGAAGGAAAAATAGTGCAAGACAAAATATACTCTACCTCTGTTATACAGCTTAATAAATACACAATCTGCCCACAATGGATTTTTCAAGTGGCACATTAAAAAGTGATTGCTGAATGAATTTTTTACACACCTTAGCTACCTATCAAATAATGTAAATGTTCTGTAAAAAAATATTTACTAATATTTAATTGCTACCACAGACGATTATCCTGGTTAACAAGCAGAATTTCATTTACAAACCATAAATATATTTCCATGTTACATATATGAAGGCATACACATAATTTTGGAGTCTTTGCAACAAAAGGAAGCTTTTTTAAAAATCAGTGAAAATAGTTGAATCAACATTTTTTTCTCCACAATTTTAGAGTTGTATCACTACATTGTATATTCCCCAAGTAATACAATAATAATCAGTGCACTAGTGGAGAATTGAGCAAGACTTTGTGATATTTCCATGAGACCAGTTTTATGATGATTTTTTTTTTTAGTATTTTATTTTATTTTAGGTAATTTCTACCTAAACAGTGGAGGAACCTATAGCAAAGAACCAGCAGCACGATAAGCCATATTGTACTTAATGTAAAAGGAAAATTCAATAAACTTGATTCTATACTTAAAAGTTAATTATTATGTTCATCACAGATTTTGAAATAACTTCTTTTAAATATTGCATTTATACTGATTTTAAAATATGATTTCTTTGGATTACTTACTTTTTTACATCCACTTAAGTCTTGCACCTGGAGCAAGTGTCTCACTCACATTTAATGCAGTCACAGCCTACAATGAATAATACATAGTAATTGTTAAGTTTGTATAAATACATTCTATATAGTACACTGAGTTTTATTCTAGTTATTTACAATTGTGAGAATTGTCATGGAATTTCAAACTATGGTTCAGATTTTCTGGGGCATCATTTTAAAGGTAACCATCTTAGCCCAGCGATTGTCAAATAATTACACTTGTGCTCTCATCAGAAGTTATGTCATGATAGTGGCATTTTATGACACTTAATAAACTACTGTACAAATTATATGAAATGCAAGACTACCACTTTAATTAATGCCCTTAAGTTCAGACTAATAACCTGTATTTCTACTAAAATTTTTCTCAGCATGTAACAAAAGTACATTTAAATCTCCTTTGATATCATATGTTCTTACAAAATCATTTCCCATGCTCAAATGATATCTTATAAAGCTGCACAGAGCATATTCCCATGGAAGTCTACAATTTACATTATTATTTTATATACTCTAAAATAACCTCTGATATAAATACACATGTTAACTTTGCTTAATTCATTTTTTCCTAAGTTGTTTACTCTGAAAACTTTTAGTGCATTTTGGTACATAAAACTTGTTAGCCTTATTCTGTATGTATACTGCTTTCTCAGAATACAATTAAGGAAATACAGTTATGAAGGAAATAAATACACATTTGCTATATTGCTGGATAATAGCATAGAAAGTTAGTGCTTTCTCATTCTGGTTATTATTAGAATGCAAATGTGATTATATTTGACATGCACATGACCTTACTTTACATCTTTAAAAACTAAAGAACATAAGGCAAAAGAGATCAAAGGTAAAATTAAATGCATTTCTAGCTCTGAATTTTATGTAAATTCAATAGAAAATGATCTTTGTAAAGCATAAGACCTATTTCTACTGCCAAATATGAATGGTTAAGATATTTATAATGTCCAATAATTTAATTATCCATTCTTCATACATTTTCAAATATTTCCAAATATTTACACTTCCCAATATCTATCCTATGTTTTATCAGGTGTTCTGAAAAAATTTTCGTATTTTCCAACATTTCAAATTTTTCTTGTCTTAGCTCATGTGCATATCCCTCAAAGAAATGTTTTAGTGATTATCTAAGCTGATCTTTCATATATTACATAATAAAATTATATTGCTAGAATTCTGAGTCCTTGGAGATAATGATTGTGTTTTCTTCTTTAAATAAATTAGTTGTTGGTACATTACTGAGAAACAGAGGTTTCAATATAAATATTTCTGAGTGAGTTAAATGTCAAAATATTGACTAATTATTAGTTTTTTAATGAATATACTAAATTAAGAAGAAAATTTATATCACTTTTCTTGTAAAATTGCTTCCTGAGAAATTACAAAATGGTAAAGGGGATTAAAGTAAGGAATAGTTGAAAGAATCTGGACTCTACTGGCAGACATACTAGGGTTCAAATCCCAACCTCCTTTGTGTACAATTTGTCATGAGACTTTTTTTTTTTGTTTTAATTTGTGTCTTTTACATTACTGTATATTCCCCGTAGGTTTCCCACCACCAATTGACCTGTGAACCATCACCACAGTCTCCTGTGCTTTTAAAGACTCAGTTACATGGAGGGAAAAGAAAAGACAGGCTTTAGTAAATAAATTTTCTCATGTTTTGGATATTTGAGAAATACTTTATAAACTTTTCAAATCTTTCTGTTTCTCTAAATGATTTAAACAGAAAGAGCAATAGAGAGATTAACAACATTGTGTTTGTTTTTACAGAGGCTTTTGATATTTTGATAATAGTAAGTTCTCCCCTGTCTGAGTTTCAGCTGTTCCTAACATTCTTGGAGTCTCAACATTTATTACAATTTCAAGAATTTCTACATTTCTTTTTTTAAATATTACAGATGTGAAAATCAGTAACTTAGGATGATTTTCCACTTGCCATACACATTCTGCATGCGCCAGAGTACAGCAGATTTGAATGAGAGCAAAACCTCTCCCCCACCACATACACACACACACACACACACACACACACACACACACCAAAATTTTAGCAGTGTGCACATACTGTGTATGAAAACTGCCTCAAATAGAGGATGACGTCATCAACATGGCGGTGAAGGGACGCTAGTATCGACTCTCCCAAAAGAAAAGCCGCCGATAAAGTGACATCAGCCAAACCCAGAGAAGATTCAAAAACGCTACATAAATCTAACACCCTCACGGGTGAGTAGAACTTGGAAAAAAGCCAAAAAGACGGACTAAGGAGAAGAAAGAACCACCAGATCCCCTCTCCCCTCCTCTCAACACAAAACCGGACCAGGACACCAAGACGAGAGGCACCTGAGGAAACCCAGGAAAAAAAAAAAAAAAGGTGGGCAGAGGCGTTTTCCCGGGCATGGCAGAGTG
>PVIJ01008039.1:29226-77476 GCA_004024925.1 Scalopus aquaticus | reverse complement strand
CCTTCCTGGGCGCGTTGCTGACTGCAATGCAATCTCCCTCACACCCCCGTCCACCTCCAGCCGCTCAGGTGCCCCTCTTACTCAGCCATATCCCTCCCTTGCCACCACCCCCACGTGTCCACTGGGCAGGAGGCATCCCCCTTCTCTGCTGAGGCCTCCCACACCTTCCCTTTCTTGGGTGACAGAAACACCACATAGCGTTTTCCTTTTTCTTCCAAGTCTGAACAAAGACCTGGTTGGGGCTGCAAGCCTAAAACAGCAGCTCAGAATCCTAGCTGTCCCCTAAAGACAACTACTGGGGCTCTGTCCTCTTTGGAGGGGTGATCACATGGAGGAGAATGGGTGCCACTTGGGTCCTGGCTGGGGGCCTAGGCTGTCAAAAGTTGGGGGACAGGGACGGCTGGACAATGGCAGGGATTCACTTTGCGAACCTGGGCAAAGCATTCCTGTTCCAGCACAGCTCCTCTTCCTTGCTGGGGTCCCAAGGTTTGGAATGAATCGACTGTGGGGCAGTCCTGGCAAAGTCAGGCATGGCTGAGGTTTCCAAGAGTTGGGAGTCTCGGCTTCTGGACTGAGTGATTATGCAGAAAGCTTGTGGCCTCGCTCCCTCATACCCGGGTTCCCGTTAGGTGGGGTGGAACCATTCCTGGAACAGAGGAACCCCACCCCCCATCAGCTGCCCCCACCTTGCACATTTAACCCTACGCACATTCTTTCATCCTTCAAAAGGTGAAGGTCTGTGCCTCCCATATTTGCCCATCTGCCAGGGAAATTTCTAAGTCCTGCTCCCCAAACCCCTGCCCAGGTCAGGGAGGAGAAAAGAAGGCCTGGAAGTGGGACCTTCTGCAAGCCACTTTGGAGATTTGTACTAATTTGACTTATAGAGCTCTTAGCCATGTGCCCAATCTGCTTGCCTCTGGGGTCAGAAAGAATGGCTCTCGGGACACCTGAGACAGGAAGGTCCCTTCTGCTCAGGGCCACACTGCTGGCTGTTTGCCCCTCAAACTCACACCTGAGGCGTGTGCTGAGCAGAGGAGTTGTTAGGGGGTCTCTGAGGAGAAGCCTGACCTTTCAGGCCCATGAGGGGTGACCCTGAGCATGGCTGATCCCTGGAGCCATGTCACAGAGTCACCGAGGAGCTTGGTGTCACACTTGTAACCTGTCCCGGCTCCCTTGGGCTCTGGTTTAATCCCTCTCAACCTTTTTGGGAAAAGTATAAAACAGCAATTGCTACAGGTTCTTCAAGAACAGGCCCTCCTGCACCCTCCAGCACCCACGCTTTAAAAGCAGTAGCTGCTACTAGAAACTCCCAGGTCTGAATGTGACCGGGAGAAGAGGCTCCAATTCAAAGCTGCCCCTCCCCCCCAATGAACCAGGACCCGCTGTGCTTTCCCAGCTGCCTCCACACCAACCCACCCCTCCCCCCACTCTGGGCTCAAGTATCCAGCCACATGCTTTTTGTACCTGCTGTTCCCTCTGCCCGGAAGGCCCTTCCCTGCACCCCCTCCCGGTCCATCTCACACAGGTGTTTAAGATGTCGTGAAACTAGCCCAGAGGCCCTTCCTTCCAAGACCCCTTGCCGAGGCCTCCTGGGCTGGCTGCTAGTGCTGCTTTCCACAAGGTGAAGATGTCATTCATCTCCACTTGGTCTGTCCCTGTTCCACCAGCTGATTCTCCGAGGGGCACTTGGCTGCTGGGTGACGGAAGGCTGAGGGAGCGACTAAGGACTGCCTCAGGGCCAAAGATGCCCCCGCCAGGCCTCCTCTAGACTGGCTTCTCACAGGAGGGGCTGGGCAGGGGCTACCTCACTCCCACTCTCCCTCACGCACGGGGAGCCAGTGCTGATTAGCAAGAAGGGGCTGCCTCCTCCGGCCCCCATCGGCCTGGATTGCTGGGCACACAGGACCACATGTGCCCCCTGGCTCGGGGCTGAAGCAAGGGGATGGGGCCCTGGTGGACCTTGTGAGGGCTGGAGAGGGGCACTCTGCCCTACAGCCCCTTTCAGTTCTGCCCTACAAGCCAGCCTCATGTCCTGGGGGTGACTATGCCCTGAACGCCGCGGGATCTTTGACAAGACCTCTCTGGGCCTCAGTTTCCCTGACCACACAGTGGCTTCCCTCTGAGCTCGGATAGGAAGGAGTGTTCATTTTTGCTGCAGATTCTTCAATCCAGCAGTTTAAGGGCAGCCTGACACGAGGGGAATCCTTGCAACAAGTGAGCTGGCTGCCTGCCACGTGCCAGGAGCGGCAAGGCCAGGGGTCCACAATCGGACACTCGACGTGGCTTTGGCTCTCAAGGAACTTACAATTCAGTGGAGAAGACTGGACAAAGAGGAGAGGTCAAGGGTCAGGAGGTGGCCTCCATCTTCCCAGTTCCTCTTCCAGGGCTGAGCAGCCCTCCTGAGGGAGCAAAGCGCCCTAGGGGCCAAGGTGCCCCGCTTAGCCAAGGGGAGCATCTGGTGATAGAGCTTTTGGTTTAGTGCCATCTTACGCAGGAGAAAACTGAGGCTCACAGAGGGCAAAGGGAGACACCCACAGTGCTGACAATACCTGCTGTCTCCCTGGCCTGGAGGAAGTCTCCCAGAGCAACCTGACCATTCCTGGTCTAACATGGCCCTCCAGCCAACAGCATCAGCACTGCCTTGGGAATATGTTGGCAATGCACATTCCCAGGCCCCGCCCTAGACCTGTGGCATCAGAAACACTGGCGGTGGGGCCAGAGACCTGTTCTAGCCAGGGTGCAGCTGAATCCGGTGCACACCCAAGTGAAAGATGCCTGCGGAGGAAATGCCAGCGAGTGAAGGCACAGCAAGGATGCCCAGGGCTCCTGCGGGAACACAGGAGCTTGGAGGAGAGGACAGTGAGAGCCCTCTGACTCCCTGACCCTCTGCGCAGCCTTTGACAGCCCTTCCAGGGAGGCCAGAACAGTCAGGAGGGGACCCCCCCCAGCCCCAGGCCCCAGCCCAGGCCCAACTGCCTGCCGGCCCCGCCCCCCCACGGAGTTGTCAGCACATTTGGGGCTGTCTCCAAGCATAAATTCATGGACCAGCTGTCTCTTTTAATCTGGTTGCAAGATGAGACCATTAATAGATGTCAGACACATTGGCAATGATCTCTTCATTAATAATTTCCTCCTTTCTGAGAAAAAAAATTAGTAACAAGCAACCATCAATAATTCAAAAATACAAGTTAACCTTTCTATTAGCAGAGTGGCAATGTGCAGGCCGTGGACTCAGAACGAGCCACTGTGACTTGAATAATTTTTTTTATGGCAGGAATACTAACATGCATTAATGCTCTCTGTCCAGGCACATAAATATAAATAATCCCAAATGCAACTTGGAAACCATAGGTATTTTTTCAAGTGTAATCTCACGATCTAACCATTTTGTTCTGTAAAAAATGTACATCATCTGGTAATATTGCTTTGTCCAAACAGCAGCAGGACTTGACAAAGGAATCTTCTCCCGTTTGAGGCCTTTGGGGCTCCAGAGATTTCCTTCTGCTGAACCAGCGCTGCCACTTTGCAGGTACCTCTTTCCAGAGTCACTGCTCTCCCTGGGGACAAAGGCTTCCTGGCGACTCGGTTCAGATGCTGGTGTGATCTTGGGAAACAGTCTCCATCCCTCAAACCCTTCCTGTTCTTCTTCTATGACTTTCAGGCCCACAGCATCCGGGGCCTCTCCCGGGACATGCTGGCATTTGGTAACATCCCTGGGAGGCCTAGTCTCTGTCTAGGTGCCCCAATCACCACCTATACTCCAGGGGACCAATGAGTCACTCGCCCTCCCCACATCTGTGTCCCCACCTGTGAATCAGGGAGAGTGATCACTCTCCCCGACCGTGCTGAGTGGGAATTGAGTTCGAAACCCCTAGAGAGGGCCTGGCCCATGGGGATCCCGTCCCTTCCTTCCTTTCCTGCAACCAAGCCTTAGACTAGCCTGGCACCAGCCCTGACTCCAGGCCAGCCGTCACCTGGACGACGACAGAGCATGGAGAGCCAGCTGCTCGCCCGCAGGCCAAAACACCAGCACCCCGCCGGGACTGATGGCAAGGAGGGCCCCTGCCTGGGAAGCCCTGATGGACTGCTGAGGCCGCCTCTCGCTCTGCTAAGTGGGAGCGGCCAAAGAGCTGTTTCTTGTCATTGAAATACTATACACACACACGCACGCACGCACGCACGCACACGAAGGGATGTGTGTCAAGCACTCACCATGGGAGTCCGCGCCTCTAACCCGCGCCTGGCCTCAGCTGAGCAGTGGGGAGGCCCAGACGCAGCAGCCTCATCCCCAGGGGCCGCAGTCTGCCCGGTGCTGGCTGAGTGCTGGTGCCAGCGCTGGCCGCGGGACCTCAGACAAGCCTGCAGACGGCCCCACCTTCACGTCTTCCTCCCAGCAAAGCTGTTCTCTGACGAACAGGAGCCAGGCCACTGATCTCGAAGGGGCCTGTTGCGCTTGAGGTAGACATGTGCTTTTTTAGGGCCCCGAGGCCCCCCCACCAAAATCGCAGCCCCTCTCCTGGCTCCTGACTCCAGACTGGGATCCAGGAGGGCCCCAGGTGGGGAGGGGTCACCCATCTGAGGTGGGGTGAACCCGTTGCTGCTCCACCGCCCCCTGCAGCGAGCTTGGCTCACACTTCAGACTCCCCGCCCCAGCCCCGCCCCTCATGCTGCAGTCGTTGCAGACACAGCCCTCCACACCTGCCTGTCTCCAGCTTGACCCTGTTCTCCATGCACCGCTGCACTCAGGGTAAATTCCAAACCCCTTAGCCTAGCCCACACCCCACGCACAGGCAGGTGCAACCTTCCTTCCTAACCTTAAACTTCCCCCACAGGGAGTCCTCACAGGGAGAAAGGAAGAAGGGCTGACTCAGAGATGAGTGCCATGATCCCGTAGCACCCAGGGGCTGAGGTCTCAGGTCTGGGTCGCCGCTGGCCAGGTCTCCGGCGCCTCCCCGGGCCTTTGCCTGTGTACTTCGCCCAATTCAAAATCCTCGTCCATCCTAGGCCTTGCCTAGACAGCCAAGTCCTCAGCACTCAGCTTGACCCAAGGTCTGGCCTCCGTTTCTACTGGGACCACTCGGTCACCTGCCCCACGACAGGGCAGCGGCTGAGCATTTCAGGACTCTATCCACACAGCCTCCCAGCACACACAGAGAAGTCACTCTGGGGAAGTGACAATGCTGGTGAAGATGGGAGCCAGCCTCACCTCCCCAGCCCCTCCCTGGCCACGAAGGACTCGGGATGTGGCCTTTTCACCCAGCAGGTCAGGGCACCACTTGGCAAGGTCTATGTTAAAGTCAAGTCATCAGAACGTAGCGAGGTTACAGGTGCTCAGGGTGCAGTGTGCCAGGGTGACAGCCCCCGTGTATCATCCTGGGGACACAGGAGGCTCCGGTTAATAGCACAGCATCCGCTCTCACCTGCAAACTGATAACCCCGAACTTCAGAGAGGATCTGGCTTCTTTCCTATTTTACCAGACTGTGTGCAGGTCGTCTCTAAAGGCCATCATGGGGTGCCTGCTCACATAGGGGTGACCTGTAGCCAGACTGTGGAAGCCCAAGCCTGTCCTTTCCCCCACCTCCTCACAGAGGAATTAGGACAAAAGTTCCAGAAGCTTCAGTAGTTTGTCCACCATGCTGAGCCTTCTCCAAGAGGGGCCCAAGTACTGGGGCGGAATGGTAATAGGATGGTTGGAACAGAAATGACCCAGAATAAATACCTCATTTATAAAGAAATTTTTAAAACTTCCTTCAGACCTCAGGTTTGCAGAATCAACATCATTAGAATCCTTGATATACTTTCATATTTCCCTGCATAGCCCTCTCTTATTAATAGTATTTACTTGCTCATGTTTATACTTTTTTAATAGTATCTAGATTTGGTATTTTACTGTCATTGCTTTGCTATTTTGTTATTTTATAGCAGGTCCAAGTAATATCGTTTTCTTCAATGTTTTGTGATAACATTGATGAAGAAAAAAACACTGGCAGACAGTGAGCAAAAGAGATGTTACTCCGAGACCTGGTTTAATTATACACCATCATCTAGCTACACATCACTGGTTTCACTGAAGGCACAATTTCCAAAAACCTATTCACAACATAGAGCAAGAACTCACTTTATTATGAAACTCCCACCCACCATAAAACAGTAAGAGAATTCTGCTACTACAGTCCAGCCCTTGAACACCACGAAAAGAAAGTGCAGGCAAGTGGACCTTTGGGAGCAAATCTCAGAGCTCTTTTGTTCCTGGGCTCCCACCAAGCAGCCAGACCTGAGTTTCTGCTGATTGAGAGGGCTCTCAGCTCTGCTGCATATTACAATCACCTGGGTCCCGCAGTATCTGGGTCCTCCATGAGAGACATGGATGGCACATTTCTCAGTCTGGGTCTGTCCACAAGACTTACCTGCTCCAGAACCACTCGGGTGTTTGCGAACTTCGCATGGTACTGAATCAGAACACTTGGAGGTTGAGTTTGGTTTTTCAACTTGCACCCCAAGTGATTCTCAGCACCTGTAAGTTTGTGAGTGGTTATTGCTGTCAGGAGCCAGGGAAATTGAGAACATGAAGGGACAACTCTGAGCCTGCTGAGGTCAGATCTGCCTCTTGCCCCTTTTTGTGTCTCTGACAGCTATAAGGGCTAAAAGGGTAAATACTAAACCTGAAATATTTACAACATTGATTTTAGGCAAGACTTTTCTTTTTTTTAACATGACAGAAATCTGGCTCAAATAAGCTAAAGTTTAAAGAGCAATGCAGTGACTTACTTAGGTAAGCAATTCACAAACACCTTCAGGTAAAGCTGGATCAAGGTATTCACATGCCATGTGCGCCCCCCCCCCCACTGCCGTGGGTTGTCTGGGGAAGATTGGACAATGATAAATCCATCATACATATATGCATCAACTAGCAATATTTCAGTCAGTCTATGATGAACTGTTTGTATGCTAGTGACCCCAACAGGCAGCCTATAGGGATATACCATCTAGGTTGGTATAATTACACCCTATGACATTTTCACAACAAAATCACCTAACAATGAATTTCTCAGACCATATCCCCATCATTAAGCGACACATGATCATAGGTCTTGTGGCTTAGCACCCTTGGTAAAATATGAAACCTTCTGCAACACCCCTACCAAATTCTAGTAAAGACACTGATTGACTGATTTGGGTCACATTCCACTTCTTGAACCAATTTGACCAGGGAAGTGCTAGGGAGGGCAATACTGTAATCAGAAGCCTAAGTCATTTGTCCACCTCTCCATATTGGGAATGTCACCATAACTGGCCATCCCATGAAAATCAAATGGAACGAGGAAGGAGTATTTCCTCCAAAGGATCTTAGGCAGTCAGGTAACAACTATCCATCTCGCTTGTGAATCAAATGTTCCTAAGCCCCTTTAATAAATAGTCTACTGACCTAACCACTCACCCAGGACCTGTCCCCTACTCAACTACTCCCCACTCCATCCAACACTCCATTCAATCCCCTAAGGGGGTATGGGGAGACTGGATATGTCCAATAGAGCCTGTGATTTCCACACACCTTGCCCTTCCTCTGACCCAAAGCACGAATGCCATCGTCAATATGTTTTCCACCAGCCAGCTACTCAACAGCCAACCCGGTGGCATAATTACTAGTTTCTTCCATTTCGGAAAATAGCATCTGTTTAAGAATATTTTACTATACTACACAGAAAGACTTTTCACCCAAAATGATAACAGCAAACTTTAGCCCCCAGAATCCCCTTCCCCCCTCCTAGAGCAGAGCTGAATGGTGGCAGGCTGATCGAGATTGTTCTTTGGCTTGACAGGCCAGACTGTACACGTTTATTCAAGCCATTCTCACGTCAAATAAAACTCTGATAAATCATTACTTCTACAAGTTAAAAAATGCTAATAACTCAAGGCAGAATGAGAGTGAGTTTGTTGAAGTGAAGAATGGAGGGCACAATCTCAGAATATAAAACTCTAGAAAATACCATCTGGGAACACAGAAATCATTCGTCTTATCTAGAAGCCTGTCTTCAGATTGGCACGTTTTGGGATTGGTTCGAGGACAGCGTGTGTCCTGTGCTCTTGGGGAGGGGGTTGCAGGGGAGGGGGACCAAGGTGTTCTTTTCCCAAAAACACTGTTCATCACTGTCAACCACTGAAGCTTAAAGATTGATAATCTTGGAGATTTTTCACTTCGCTTCTGCCTTTCTGAAATGTCTGGACTGTGTTTACTGTGAACCAGGGACATAGCTAAAAGCCTTAGAAGCATGGTCCCCCCTATACAAGTCCATTATTGTTCCCCCACTTGCAGGTAGGAAACTGAATCACCCAGAGGTTTCGTGACACTTTTAGGTTTTGCTTTACCTCATCTCCTGAACCTTTTCAAATCACTATAATTGTGTCTCCCAATCACAGACCCAAGGATATTAGAATTAACTGGGAGTTTCAAGCCCAACCATCTCAAAATCCTTTTCACTTTACAGATATTTCAATAGTAAACAAAAATAAATTCTATTTACCTAGAAGCAAGATCCTCCATAATAACTTCTGGGCGAGGAGGCCCCCAAAGTGGGAGAATATGCTTTTACAGTTTGGATTGATTTTGCTTCTTTGATGCTTTGCTTTCTGAATTGCTCAGGTCTTACCTATGCCAGGAAAAGCTGAGATGTCATAAGAAAGACCAAACAGCCAAAGGTCCCCAGATTAGCAAAGGTGGACACTCAGTTAGGGTCAGCGCCTCTGTTTGGAGGGAATGGTCCACTGTGTAGTTCTTACTTCCTCTGAGAAATACATGGGGCTCCACAAATGTTCTCAAATTCAAGTGCATGGAATTTTGCAACCTCTCAATAATCAGGTGTCTCCACTCTGACAGGATTCAAAAAGAAACCAGAAATTGACAAATGTTAAATATTTCCCTACTGCTAATAATGTGTCCCCCTCCTTCCTCTCTTTCTCCTCTATCTCTTCTAACATGAATTTATTTTCTATTTGAAAGCCAATCTCACTGGTTATTAGATATTCTCCCTGCTGTCACTATCAGTAAATTATTAAACAGCTGACCAAGCTTTGTTTTAAAATGATTCTCTTATGAAGCTCAGTGATTTATTTGCCATGAATACTGAATGGTGCCGCGGTCTCTGCGGACACGTGAAGGATTCCTATTGACTACCTTTAGCAAAATGTGTATGCAATTAGCAGCCAGCTCTTGACTTGAATCACAGTTCCTAGATTTGCCTGTAGCTCATTTACACGGCGCGCTCTTTACTCATTGCACTCCCAACTGGGAAGCAGGCCCTGCTTCTCGACCAGCTCAGGCAGAAGCACACACACCCGCCTTTTGACACCCCTCATCCCTTCCTTATCCTGCCACCCCTGAGCCTCAACCATGTGTAAGGGATCTCGTCCTTCTTTCGAGGAGCACCTGGTCTAGAGTGAATTCCCTTTTAAAGAAATGGAGCTGATTAGAATAAAATTGCTGAACCCGTTTGTGTCTCCACTGCCTGGTCTCTGAAATGGAGATCTTGATTCCTACTTGGTGGATTCTGTAATGAAAACAAAGTGCCCAGTCTGGTGCCTGAGGTGTGCTAAGTGCTTGGGAGCTCCTAGCTATTTTTTCCTTTTGGCTCCTGCTGGAGTCCACTCTCTGGGTTGTCAGGAACAGAGACCCATCTCAAGTTCACTTAAGCCAAAGATGAAACAGATTAGCTCATCCAGTCAAACAGTGGTTGATTCATCAAGATCTAAATCAGGAAAATCAAAACTACTTCAAGTATTTACAATACAGGGGATCTAATTCAGGAAAGTAGCTGAATTGCCTGCAGGAGCTGAGTGCCCAACAAGGGACAGGACAGTAACTAGGAAATGCACAAAAATAAGTTACCCCCAGCCCTAAGATGGAGGCATTGGCAAAGGTGGGTGCTCCCCAGTGCTCAGGTGGGGGTCAGAGACTCTGCTTTGAGGAAGCAGACCTCTATGAAAAGACCTTCAAGGGCTCATGAGTGCTTTAAAATATAAAGGCATGGAATTTCGCAACCTCTTGATAGTCAGGCATCTCCAATCTGGCAGGAATTTTAAAATCAGGAATAGACAAATATTAAATATTTCCTTACAGTAGGCACTGGAAGCTCAGGGGGGTGGAAATGTGTGGAAGCTGGGACTACAAGTGTGTCTGTGGGGAGCTAAAGAGGACATTTCTTTGCTGCTGGACATGTCACCCAGTTCAGAGACAGAGAAGAAATATTCTTGCTTCCCCCTCCCCCCTGCACTGCCTCACCCTATCATGCCTCCCGTTGGCCGATCCTGGCTGGAAATCAGCAGAAATAGCAGTCTGGGAAAACACAGGCCCGGGATTGGCTGTATCCACCGGACAATAGCGTCTCCCTTACACAGCCCCATGAATATCACCCCCACCTGCAATCACCTGACGTGATTACATCTGTGTTATCATTCCCTCCTCAAGTCCTGTGACCAGCCCTGACCTCGCTCACAGGGCTCCAAGGGGGCCTGGCTGGGAAACCAGGCCTTCTATTGCATACTTTCCTGGGAATGTCCACAGATTCCTGGAAAGTACCTCAACCCAGCACGAAGATGCCATTCTTGCACCTGGAAGCTGGATCTGGAAAACCCACTGGGAGGGTCACCGAAGAGGTGACAGGTCTCCAAGGACAGAAGGCTCCATCCCAGAGCTCAGTGCCAGGTGCTGGCTGGGCCAGGAAGGACCAGGTAGTAAAAAGAACAGCAAGCCCTGGATTCACTTTGCTCCCACGAGAGTTGTTGAGGACTAGATGCTGACTTTGGATGCCAAGCTCTGCAAGGCCTGAGTGCAGAATCTGGTTTGAATAAGTCAACCCAATATTTAATTAATGATCAGATTTTACAGCAGGCTCTGAAAGCAAGACTTGCAATCTGCGGTATCTTGTTAAGAAACCTAACTCTAAGAATGAGAGGAGATTCTAAGGAGACTTGGAGTGAAGAGTTATGCCATCCATCTTCAAAGAGGCTGGCTAACATCACAAACGCTCCTTTCTCAACTTCTGAACCCACGAAGCCTCAAGCGAAAATACTTCCTATCTGCTGAAAAAGTCTTTCAGTCCAAGGACACAGGCTCTTGATAAGGCAGTAATTACTGGATCCATTTTAGCAGATACAAAGGCATTTTTAAATTTTTTAATTATTCAAAGGCCTGATTAATTATCTACCCATGGATCAAAGGCCAGAGAAGGATAAAACTGTACGGAAACCGTTGCTGTGAGAAGGCAAGGGGCAAATTCGGCTGCCATCAAACAGAAAGCTGCCCTCTGTGACTCTGTCACAGTAGTATTGTGCTCTGCGGTGCTCACAGGATGGAAGAAGGACTGACAGATAAATGTGTCACTTGGGAAAAAATATAACAAATGAATGTGGATGGGGGGGTGTTTTTTTAAGATACAGTGGCCTGAGGTGTGAAATTGCGATCACATTTGAGAGTGATCTGAGCCAATTGCGCAAGTGATCTGGAGGCAGAAAGTGGACTGAAGTCATAGAGACCAGCAGGTACAAAGGGCCTGAGGCAGGACTATGCACAGAACATGCAAGGAACAGCTGTGAGACCACGTGATTAGAGCAGAATGTGTCTCGGGGGCTGTGAGTGGGAGGGTGTGTCTCATCGGCCAGGTCAGAACTTGGAGGTGTCCTTAGCATGCTTGGAAACCCTCAGAGGCATCTGAGGGGAGAGTGGCCTGATGTGCACACCATAACGCAAGACAAATGTGGTGTGCTGTGGAGAGATGCGGAGCATTCGCGAAATTAGTGGAAAGGGCTTATTTCAGACTCAGAAGAGCGTCACATTGCTGAGTAGATGTTAAGTGGGAGGAAACCAGTATTTCAAAAGAGGAAAACTCTGCAAACGTAAGTACAGGCTGCACGTGTGGTGTAAGTGGTACATTCACCCATCGTGTTCTCTTTGTGCTGTGTCCTGTATGGGGGGCCAAGAAGAGATCAGCAGCCATTGTCTAAGCCCAGGCTGGTGTCCAGTGGCTCCCAGTACAGGCCGGTGGAGGGAAGAGATGAAACGGTGTGAACCCCACTAAGCCAAGTCAGCAAGATTCGGCTCACTTGTTCCCACAGCAGAGCAGAAGCCTGTTAAAACTCCAGCTCGGATGAGGTAGTGCGCAGGTGTGGCACCTCAAACAGGTAACAGGTGTTTGTCATACAGGCCACATGACATGGTGTCCCCTCTCTCTCTCTCTCTCTCTCTCACACACACACACACACACACACACACACACACACACCAATCAACCCATAAATCCCCTTCACATCAACACAATCACCTTCAGGAAAACCTGTCATGTAAATTTGGCCACTGTTCAAGTACCAAGGTCCTGCTCCCAGCTCATCATCCCAAAGGAAAAACTGACAAACTTACCACATAAAATCCATCCTGAGGTAGGAAGTCATCCCAAAGAACAGCTAGCCAGCCTCAGCGTTAATCAAGCTCTGTAATTTGTGCCAGGGACTTCGCTAAGTGTTTCAAGATAATTAGCTCGTTTAATCTTCAAAATAGTCTGTCATCGTCCTGACATGCCCCTTCGCCCTCCCGTCTTCCGCGCACCACCTGACTCCAAACAGCAGCACTCACACCTGCCTGAGCGCTCGCTCTCCCTGACAGGGCCCACGTTACAGCCAGCACGACCGCGGAGGGGTCACGCACACAAGAGTAGGCCTCAGCGAAGGGCGGATGGGAGTTAGTGTGGACACACCCCAGGCCCTCCACCCCTCCCGTGCATGTGTTGCCCTCAGGTGCACATTTCCCAGCCCCCAGGGCTCCCCATCACCCCAAGTGGGCTCTTGCCCAGTAACTCGCTATTCATTGGTCATTCTCTTTACCCCTCATCTACCTTCCCCTCCCAATTAACTGCTTGCTCTTAAATGTGGCACAGTGTCCACACCTGAGGGACCCGAGGTGGAAGGCAGGTTCCCCATTATCACCCTTATTTGGCAGCAGAGAAAGCCATGTCAGAAAGATTGAATTACTTGCCCAAGGCTGAAGGGGCGACAAGCAATAGATGCTGGCTCAAATCCAGCCCCCACCAGGCTACAGAAGCAGGCTCTTCACCCCAACATTCTGCTGCCTCTGGCTGAGAGAACAACCCAGAGTGTGGAGTCCCAGCCCAACTTAATCAGCTCTGCAAGACACACAGATTGGGGAGCTAGGTGGACTCATCCATAACCTCCTCTTTGGAGATCCAACATGGTATTCAGAAGTGTGTTTGAGAAGGTATTTGATGTGATTTTCAATGCAGCGGCAGCCGCACAGCGACCCATCTGCCAGCTCTCTGACAGAGAATTGATCTGGCAGATCAGGAAGCAAACCTCCATTTACGTAGGAATGTGCCCTCTTAGCAGCGCCCGCCAGGGAGATAAAGCAGAGTCGATGACAGTTCTTGTCAATGAGTTTGTTATGGCAAGAGGGGAGCCGCCAGCTCTCTGGTCTGAGTGTGCTGTTGACACTCCACATGTGCTTTATTTAATTCTTTTTTTCTGTATGATGAACACTTTGCTGGCGGCATCTTTTAACCCTGCTTATCAATTCCTTGATGTCTCCAAGTCTTCTTTTCACCCAAATATCTTCACCCAATAGTGCATGAGCAAAAGGAGGACTTGCTGGCTGCCCAGACCATCAACCATTCTTTTTCTTTCAAACCAGATCTCTGATTTTTCAATTTTGTTTCGTGTCTGGATGAGTAATTTCAAAACCAGAAGGTTGGTGAAGTCTGAGCTTCCTCACTCAGGATTTCTTGCCTTCGCACAAAAAGAAAAACCCGTTGTAGCAAATTGTCTGTGTGATTCATTGGTTGCAGGCACTGATGAAAAATTTTTTTCTTAAAGATATTTCCAAGATCCTGGACCATTATGGTAGGAAATCACCCCAGAAAGTAAGACAAGCAAGATGCAAACATTTAACAGGAGATTTATTTTGTCATTGGAAAAGCTTATCCCTTTTGTTTTCTTTTTTGCGGAGGGGTGGGAGGAGGTGAAATTTGAGCTATAGAGGATGAGAAATTGGGGAACAGAGGATCTGATCAAAAAGGCCTCTGCTGGCCTAAAAATTAGTTTGTAAAATATAAATTATTTTTCTCACAGCAAGGTTTTTTTGTTCTTTATTGATATCTTATAGAAATTAAAAATCACGTAGCTAGTTTTTCCTGCTTCTCATACAAGTATTTCCTATCCAACCAACAGATAGAGCTCAGTTTAAAAGAGAGAAAGAGGGAAAGAAAGGAGAAAGAGAGTAAAATGGGAGAGATGAAGGACAGGAAGGAGAGAGAGAAGAAAATAGGGAAGAGGGAGGGAGCGGGATCAAAACGGGAGAGAAGTGCACAAGGGATGAGGTGACGGGTGAGGGTGGTGGGAATTTTACAGGGACTACACCTGAGAGGAGAAATCAAACATTGTACAAAAATGACAAATGGTGTGAAATATATATCAATTTTTAAATATAGCATATGGAAGGCATTCTTTCCATTCCATCTCTTTGGCCTCATTGGCCCCCTGAATGACAATTCAGCTCCTCCCCAAGCTGGCCCTGTGACTCCAGCCCCCACTGACCTCAGTTCTGGGCGATACTCACTCCATCCCTGCCTAGGCTGGTGGTGACTTCAGTCAAGAACTAGAGTTTCATTCAACATCTGTTTCTTAAGGTTCATCAACATGAAGACAACTACTAGATTCTGAGGGTCTAGGTTATGCTTTTAACAATCACCCCCAAATCTGAGAGACTTGAAACCACATATTAGTGAAACTTTATTTCTTGCTTATGCTTAACCTATTTGTTGGAGAAATACTGTAGACTCTGCTCTCCACTGTCCTCACTCAGGGGCCCAGGCTGAAGGAGGCCTCTGTCCTTCCATGATGGCTAAGGAGAGGGGAGGGGATGCAGGGAACCATGAACAGTTCTTAAAGATCCCAACTGGAAGTGACATGTCACTGCTCACATGTCATTGACCAAAGCAAGGCACACGACATCAGCTTCAGAAGTGTCTTAGTGGATTCATCTCTAAGAGCAAAGAAAACAAAAAAGAATATAAACAACTGGGACTACATCAAACTCAAAAGTTTCTACACAGCAAAAGAAACTGTCACTAAAACAAAAAAACACTCTCTGAATGGAAGAAAACTTTTGGCATACCATACAGCCAATAAAAGCTTGATACTCAAGATCAACAAAGAACTAATAAAACTCAACAAAAAAGAAAACAAATAACCCAATTAAAAAATTGGCAGAAGAACTAAATAGACACTTATCCAAAGAAGGCGTACAGATGGCATCAGACACATGAAAAAATGCCCATCACTTAGGATGAGCATTACTTATCATTAGGGAACTTCAAATCAAAACCACAAAGAGCTACCATCTCACACTTGTGAGAATGGTCCATGTCAAAATGACCAGAAACAAGTGTTGGTGAGGATGTGGAGAAAAAAGAACCTTCTTACCATACTGGTGGGAATGTAGACTGGCCCTGTTCCTATGGAAAACAGTATGGAGGTTTCTCAAAAGATTAAAAAAGGATCCGCCATATAACCCAGCAATTCCACTCCTAGGTCTCTACCAGAAGAATGCAAAAACAAAAATTTGAAGGGAAACATGCAGCCCCATGTTCTCTACAGCATTATTTACAATAACCAAGCTACTGAGTGCCCAAAAATAGATGAATGGATAAGAAAGCTATGTATTCACAAAAATATATGTATTATAAAAAAAGATAAACTTGCCATTTTAACAACATGGGTCAAGCTGGAAAGAATTATGCTAAGTGAAATAAGTCAAAAGGAGAAAGACAAATACCAGATGGTGTCACTTATATGTGGAATATACAGAAAGAAAAAAAGGGGTCAAATAAAGCCAAACTAAGGTTACCAGAGTGCAGGGGGGGAGGTGTAAGAACTAAGTGGGGAGGGAATACAATGGACGATGGTGCTGGACTCGGGGTGCTTGGTGGTGGAAGTGTTGTGGTAACAATACTTGAAGGGGGAGATCCTATACTTCTAAAACACAAACAACAATGTTGTAATCCAATGTTACCTCAATTTTTAAAAAAAGAAAGAAAAAAGTTCTTAGGAGGAAAAAACAAAACATGTTACATGGTCATGATTTAATTCAAGGGGGTAGAAAAACAGTCCTACTATGTGTCCACAAGATGGGACACCCCCAAATACCTGGTGAACAGTTATGCCAACCACACATACCACTCTTTTGTTAAAAAGATTTATTTATATATGTATACAAGCTGCGGTGCAGGCCAGAGGTGTGGGGGACTGAGAAGATTCATGAGAGACAGAGTGGGGAGCAGAACAGGCAGACTGACTGAAATACACTGCTGAGGAGAGCAATGGGTGAGACAGGGGAGGTCTGCTGCGCCATGTGGGAAGCTCCCTGGCCGGGTATTGAACTCATGCTGCAGTGGCTCTGGATAGCTTCATAATGCTGTGACTTAACCCGTTGCGCCACCAGGGAGGCCCACATACCACTCTTGACATGAGAAATTCACTGTTTTAAAGATGCCAATGACAAAAATATTTTAGTGGTTCCTTGGGAGAGGAACCAACTAAATGCCACAGGTTCAAAGAAGGCAGGGCCTACCCAGGGAGCTGGGCCTTAGAAAACAAGCAGAATTTTTCCTGGCAGAGATAAAAAATTGGCCATTTTAGGTGTGAAGGAGAGCAGAGCAATGGTGAGAGGACCAGAAGGCTTGAGTTATGTTGCATAAGAAGGAGTAGTTTGTTTTGCCTTAAGTAGAATGTATATTTGGGAATTCATAATATCTAAGAAAGAAGGTGGGGTCAGTGCCTGGAAAAAATTGTGTGCCAGGCAAGGGAGGCTGGACCTTTTTCAGCCCATTGAGCTACCACTCATTCATTCATTCATTCATTCACTCACTCAATGAGTATGTCCAAACCCCACAGTAGGCTCTGAGGATGGAGTTACTGAGAACGGAAGAAAGGGAATGGCTTTGAAAAGAGTTTGAAAGAATAAGGTAGATCTATGGAGGGTGAACTTTAAGAGGGTGGGAGCTGAGGCTGCAGAGAAGATGATGGAGCGAAGCACCCAGAAAGCACAGAAAGAGGCAGAGGGGGAGGGAGAGACATGAGAATAAAGTCAAGTGTTCTTCCTCCATCTGAGAGAGCCAGGGCGGGCTTTATAGAGCTTGTGGCCCTGGGCCTGGGTCTTACGGGATGATCAGGATTCTCCTAAGGGAAAGGTGTGGACAGGCAACACATGCAGAGGGAACAGTAAACCAAAGCCAGCAGGCAGGAAAGAGAGGGGAAATGACGTGCAGGGAAACCCCGTGCAGTGTCTGTTGCCGGAGCACACAGTGCAGGACAGAACGGCAGGCAGAGACCACAGACAATCAGGGGGCCTCCTAAGAGGGAGAATTTATGCAAGAAGAGCAGACCCAGCCCCTGAGGATGTGTCGGTGGAGGAAAGTTACTAGACCTTTACCCTTGGCCTCCCAGGAACACAGGGAACATCTGGGGCATGGGGGCGCTCTCCCCTAGCGGGGGCCCATTCCAGAAGTGCTCAACAGCACCTGTGAACTCTCTCTCATCACTTGGTCCTGTGACTCACAATAGAGGCTCCCAGGACATAAGGGATAAGCAGAAACTACCTGACAATTGGTCTGGAAATTTCTAGTTTGGGTTCTCCCAGAAGCTGATTCTGAGGATTTGAGCGGCTAGAACTCATTTGAGGAATGCAAGAAATACCAGCAGGAGGGAAGTGAGGCCTGGCCGGGCAGGCGCCACCAGGGGGCGTGCTGCCCAGCAAGTCCCACTGTGAGCAGCGGGAGCCCACTCCAGGGGAGCTCGGAGACCCAGCCGGGCAGCCAACCCGCGTGTTCCCGCCCCAGAGACAGCGTCCTGGGGGGTTTGAGCCCCAACTCCCATCTCTCCTTGGCTGCTGCCAGCAGTGTGAATTCCCTGGAAGGCAGCAAAGTGCCAGCAGGGGAGGAATTGTAGGTGCGAACATTTGGAAGTCAGCATCAGCCTTGCAGCCTTTGAGGGCATTGGAAGGGGTCCCGAGGAAGAGCCACGTCGTAAGCCTCTTGCTGTGCCTCTTGCTCAGCTGTGGAGGAGAAGCCCCTCTGAGGCTCTGCTTTCCCCCTTCCTCTTCCAGGTGAAGTTGGAAGAAGTGTCAGAAAGGGGACCGCCTATCTAAGAGGGAAGAGGAGTGTGTCACTGCAGAAACCATTCCAATGTCACTGCCCCCAGAACCTACTGGGGCCCAGGGTGCCTGCCAGTTAGGCACTGGTTCATTGTCTCATTCCATAAGGCAAGTGATGGAAAGAGCTAGCTCATAACAACCTTCCTACCAGTCCAAGCATAATTTGACTTTGGGTTTGTAAAGACTGTCCTGGTTCTTTTCAGCTGAAAATGCGAGCCTGCAGGTGCTTTCACTGCACCACGCATTCTACCGCAGCGGGGACCCCTGCACATTTTGAATGCCTCGACCACCGCAAGTAAACAGATTTTTTTTCCTAATCCACAGGTTGGCAAACCCATCTGGGGTCTAGGAGCCCCGCAGAGGGGTCTCAGGTAGTGGGACGTGGAGAGGGGATCCTATTCTGAACCCCTGGCTGACCCTGAGACTAGGATTTAAGTGCAAGTTGTGTATTTGGGAGGCAGTCCTAGGAATCACCGGGGCGGGGGAGTGAGGGGCAGGAAAGAAGGCAGCCAGCGAAGGGCATGTTAGCCGGGCAGTGACCACCGCACCACCCCTGCTTGTGCCTGTTGGGGACATCCGGGGCCAGTCCAGGTCACACCCTCAGGACGGCCCACCTGAAACACCAGAGATCAGGGGGTTAAATAGCCCCGCCCTCATGAGTCCTTGATTGAGGGCCTTGTGGGAGATGTCAGTTCCCCAGGATTTTCTGCCTGCCAGGTAGGTGGCAAGATGGACTATGGCAGTCAGAGAAAGCCCTCTGCAGGGGCAGGAAGTAAAAAGTTTTAAATGCAAAGGGCCCCCTACTCTAACTCCTCCGAGAAAACAGGATTAAATCATACCTGTTCTGCGTGTCTGGGTGTTGGATTCAAGTGCTTGAATAGAAAGATGATAACCAAAATGAAGTTGCAAAACCTCTGGTCTGGGCCAATGCATGGATTTTTATAAACAAGGACACTGAAGCCCAGGAAAGAGAGCAGGAACTCCCTGCAGCAGAGAACTGAGGTCTCCTGAGCCGCAGACCAGCCGCTTACCCACCACACTCATTTCAGCCAAAGCCTGTTTCTGCGGCTATCTCATTTTTTCCAATTCCATCTCTTCACATTATTCTCGCTCTCCACGTATGCCCCCGCGACCTGGGCTGACTGTTTCTCAGCATCAACCACGCTGAGATCCCCACTAGTCATATATAATGCCTTTCTCTTTCCATCTTTATCCAGCTCCTTTGACAAAACCTTTTATACATTTGCAAACAGTGACCAAAAGTACAAAAACCGGAGGACTGATGTTGGCACAACCACTTTGGAATTAAATGTAAATACTCTGCTTCACTTGGGTGACATGCTGAGCTGATAAAACAGCTTCTGCAAACTCAATATCAAGGGGTCTGTTTCTAATACAGCTGCCTATTGTCTTACATGTTTGAAGATTATTCAAGCCTTCGGGATGATCTATACATTCACGCGTGGATGTCTTAATTTATAAAACCACTTCATGCCCTTCTAATCTCTGTGTTCCCGGTACGTACCCGGAACTCATTCTAGCACATAGTAAGTGCTCAATGTTTATGAAGTAAATGAAGAGGAAGAAATCATAAGCTACATCCCCTTGGTTCATGCACCATCAAAAGACCAGCTGCAAGAGTGCCCACGTGCGCACCAAGCTTTCCTAACAGTCTACTAAACATTGATCAGGACTTCCTGTGCCAAGGATTTTCTCGAATTATGCTGATAAAAGATAAGCAAATCAGATCATTCATTTACTAAATAAACATTTCCTCTGTGCTAAATATGGGTTGGGTGTTGGGTTACAATGATGAGAAAAGAGAAAAAAAGAGTAACTGTAACAACCACCCAAATAGATATTAATCAAGTTACCACACAAATTTAAGGTAAAACTGCAATGGTGATAAGTGACTGATGCGGTTTTTAAGATACATCCACAAATTCTGAGATACTCCTCCCTTGAGAGGTAGGGTTTAATTCTCCTTCCTTTGAGTGCAAATTGGACAGAGTGCCTCATTTCTGGGGAGTGCAGGTGATGGGAAGTCATATCCAAGGTTAGGTTATAAAAAGACTGGCCCCATTTTAGGTACACTTAATACCTTCTCAGATCAATATCTCTCTCTTTCTCTCTCTCTCTCTCTCTCTCTCTCTCTCTCTCTCTCTCTCTCTCTCTCTCTCTCTCTCTCTCTCCCCAGCCCCTCCACCCCCTTCTGTGTCTTTCTCTCTCTTTCACCAGTTGCCATGCTGTGAGAATGTTCAGACAGCTGACAGAGGGGTCCCGAGGGACACCAAATTGAAGCCTTCCACCAACCACGTGAGCGAGCTGGGAAGCGGAGTCTCCATCACCAGTCAGCCTTGGGCTAACTGCCACCCACTTGATGACAACCCCAGCAGACACCTCAGAACCCAAACCACCCAGCTCCGCCTGTCCATATGCCTGACCATGGAAACTGCGATAGTGCCGAAGGTGCCAAATCCAGAATAATTTATTACACAGTGATGGGTGACTAACGGAGGAGAAGTATGGAATGCTGTCTAATGTGAAACGAAATCCATTGATCAAGTCTGGAAGTCAAGAAAAGCTTCCATCAGGAAGTGACTGAATGATAGAGGAGCAAGCGCTGAAGAAACATCCCGCGAAAGGAAGTGACCCATGCAAAGGCCACGAGGCAGGAAAGAACGTAATAAGTTGGAAAGACTGGAAGAGAACAGTTTGGCAGCCGCATGGAGATTAAATAGGAGAGTGATTTCTGATGAAGGTGGCACAGTGGGGGCAGGGGCACCTCCTGCGGGGCCTTGAGACACTGCCAAGGACTCTGGTCTTTTTCAGGAGAGTGGTAGGAAGTCTTTGAATGGTTTTAAACAGGGAGATGACTTGATCAAACTTGTGTTTCTTTCATGTCCTTTCAACTCTTATTTTTTATCAAGACATTTATCTGACAACTTCCTCTCACTGGGCATGTTTTGATTTCCACATAGACTTTCTGCAAATAACGGAAACATGGGCTAAAAAAAAACCTGCTCATAATTTGCAGTGATAACTTCATGCTAATCCTTCTCCTATCCCGGGTGCTGCCAGTCACGGGCCGTCAGCTCTGAGGTGAGCAGGACAAGGTCCAGAACACAAAGGATGAGGTCGGGGCGCCCTTCAAGGTGAACCCCCAAAATCACACATCAACGTTGGCATGCAGGTACACCTGTGCTTTTATTTTTCCAGGGAGAAGGGGCTTTATCATGTTCTCACGGGATCTGGATTCCCTCGGAGAGTCTTAAATGGGGATTGAGGATTCCGTGAGTTATTGAGCAAGGGCTCTGAGGGAATATGGGGGAAGCCCAGCAAGAATGTGGTTTCAGGGCCTCCCTGGTGGCGCAGCGGTTAAGCGCTGGGCTGTGGAGCTGTCTGCAGTGCACAATGCGAGTTCGACGCCCAGCCAGGGAGAAACCCACATGGCGCGGCAGACCTCTCCTGCCTTGCCCACTGCTCCCCTCAGCAGTGTATTTCTGATCTGCCTCTTCTGCTCTCCACTCTGTCTCTGGTGAACCCTCTCGCCACCCTACGCCTCTGGCCTGTACCCCAGCTTGTATGTATAAATAAATAAATCTTAAAAAAAAAAAAATTAAAAAAAAATTAAAAAAAGAATGTGGTTTCAGGTCGTGCAAAGCCCTGTTCTGATCTAAGAACAGAGGTTCTGGAGTATCAGTTGTATCCCACAGCTTCCTATCCATGGCAAGGACTCAGCCTTTTAGACCCCATGTCATTCACTGGCTGTAGGTCAAGTCCATCAAGCAAGGGCATTCCTCTGGAGAAAAGGTGGCTTGCCACATAAAATGAAATATCTCTATTTGTTTAATATGGCAACCAAAGAAGGCAGCTGTGAGCCATTAGCCACCAATTCTCCCAGCAACTGGGGAATGGGTGAGGAAAAGGGATCTTGGCACGACACCCAAACATTGCCTACCACAGTCTGTGGCCCCACAGAGGTTCAAATCCTCCATCTGTAGGATGGAAATGGCTGGGTGGTCAGTAGTCAGGTAAGAGACATTATGATCAATTCCTGACACCCATAAGCTATCCGGGGGCCGCAGGGAAAGCAGGGCAGAGCCAACTGTGCTTACACTGCCAACTAACTCAAGTTTCCCAGGAAATACAAGCCAAACCCTGAACTCACCACTTCTCAGAATCCAGGAAGGATCTGAGGGGCCAATGTCAGCCAAGCATCATTAACTAAAGTTGCATAAGAGTTCCCAGAGGAGCACCTGGAAGCAAAGATGGCCTGGTCCCCCGAGTTACCATGAGTGAGGGTGGAGTGGTCTTTAAAAGCAAGGACTTTGGATCCAGACTGTCCAGATTCAAATCCCAGCACCTGGACTTACCAACTGTGTGACTAAGCAAGCTCCATGACCTCTCTGAGACCAGAGTCTTATCTGTGAAATTACAGTCATGCTGACAGGGCCCACACCAATACAGGATCAACTGAGACAATTCGTGTCAACTGCTTAAAACTGTACATCCATAAATAATAATGGTTGCTATGATTGGTTAGCTGTCATAAAGAAAGGGGCTTTCAACCTGCAGCGTCGCAAGTAGCTTCTCCCACAATCTGAAAACAGCCTTCAGAGGCGCATCTTCCTTGGTGCAGCCCTCTGTTGCTGGAGGGGTCTGCAAGGAAAGCTGGAGAGGAGTGCAGGCAGCCCCTGACAGCGAGCTTGGCCCTAGGCTGACGGACAGCAAGGAAACAGGAATCACAGTCATGCAACTGCCAGGAGTTGAATTCAGCCATGACCCGAGTAAGCTTGGACTTGAGCTCATCCCCAGAACTCCCAGGGAGAATCACACCTCCAACACCTTGATTTTCAGCCTGTGAACTCTTAGCAGAGAACCCAGCTGAGCCATGCATACCACACAGCTGCCATACAGGACTGTGAGATAGCATGTGTGTATTCTTATAAGTTACTGTATTTGTGTCAATTTGTCACAGCAGCCATGGAAACGAGTGCAGACAATGGTTATAAGTGCCCAGTCCATCCTCGCTGCACAACAAATTTTTGGATGGACACGTGACTATGAGAGAATGTACTTTTGAGACGTAACTAAATGTTCTGATTTCTTGTGTTCTGTTTATTGTATTCGTCAATATTTGCGGCTTAACAAATAACATGAGTACCTGGCAAACAGTAATACATACTTATTCCTCATTCACTATGGGCAGTGTCAGCCAGGCTAGCTGATTTAGGTTGGATTCAGATGGCTGGGTTCCAAGCTGGAGCTGAGTTCCAATCCACTTTATAGATCTCCCATCCTGTTTGGGCCAGCAGCTGCCTGCAGCATATTTTGTTCATGGTGAAAGGTGGGAGCACAAGAGGGCAAGTTCAATGGTGCAAGAACATCTCAAGCCTGGACTCAGATCACACCCAGCAGCATCCCCATGGCCAAAGCAAATTACATGATCAAGTCCAACATCAGAGGGCAAAGACCTGTGTGCCCTCGAGGAAGGCACTTGGGAGGGGGATGTTGGCTGGACAACAACCACACTTACACGTGCCGTTGGTGTGTTGGGGGAAGAACACAGAGGGCATAAAGTAGAAGCTGTAATGCTTCCCCACGAACAGATGCTGAACTGACCGGTCACTTGGGAGGCACGATCAGAGCATGAACAGTGACCTGAATACTTTTTCTAGCGCTTATAACTCTGTGACTTTAGTCAACTAAGCTTCAAAAATCTCAGCTTCAGTTTTCTCCTCTGTAAAATGGAATAATAACAGAGTTGTCCCGTGGGTCTGCTGTGGGGACAAAAGGAGGTAATGGGGATAGACTTCTCAGAACTGTACCTGGCACAAAGCACTCACTTATATAGTCACTCGTCACCACTCTCAAAGTGCCTTCCCTCATACACACTTAGCACAATAATGGGCAAGTTTGGACAGGTGAGCCTTGAGATGATATGTTCGTGGTGACAGATCCAACGAGGCAATGATGGGAGAAGGGGTGTCACTTGTGATACATGTCATGTGCTGCCCTACCCCCCACACAGGCTCTCAGCAATGATTATAAATGACTCTGAAGAATTCATTGAAACAGTAATAAGCCTCAATTACAATGAAAAAAGTGATTTTCCTCAAGTGGATCGTCCATCTACTGGAAGTAGCCAGACCCCCATGACAAGGGAGATAAGCCTCCCTGCAGAGATACTTCTGAAATTCCGCAAGCTTTGAGTCTTCAACACAAAGCACACTCCATCCCCTACCAGCTCTGATTGACAAGACCCAGCAAAACCCCAAGAAAAACCCATCCAACCTGTCAAAACCCATCCAGGCCTAGTTCCAAAAGCTGGAGCCCACTAAGTATCTTGGAAATGGACAATAAATGGCACCTTTTCATTTATGAGGGTTTCCCATATGGATATAATACCCCTGTTTTAATTTGGCTTGTACATAAACATCTCGAAGTTGGGTTATTTTGAAAGGACCTTGGGATACAGTAATTCTATTAGAGTGGCTTACTCTTGCTCACCCTGGGGCAGACGGGGCTGCCACTTGCTCACCCCCTTTCCCAGAACATTTGGAGATCATTCCTGGCAGGGAAAAGACTCAAATCTCATCTGGACCAGAAGCCCAGCTGAGCCCTCCAAGTCCTACACCACTTGAGGGTCACATGTGATTAGCAATTTGGGGACCTATGATTACTTTGCCCATAACAATGACTCATATTTGCCAGAAGTCACATGTTTCCAAAGCCCTGGTTGTCGTATTGAAGCTCATGCAGTGCCTCCACACAAGTTAGTTGCTCAGCTGAGAAAACAGTCGCTACGGCATGAAGTAGCTTAACCATAATCCTGGCAGGGGGGAAGCTACAAGCCTGGTTCTCAGACTTCAAGCCCAGCATTCATCCCGCTACTCACCCACCCCTGACCTGTGATCTGCCAGAGATGCTGTGAGCACCAGACTCAGAATCGAGGGTTACCAGCCCAAAGCAGGACTTCCAGAAAGTTCCTTCCTTTCTCTGGACTTCATTTTCTTTGTGTGTTTTCCTAGTTTGAGCTGTCCCCAGAAACAGACCTTGAGGTATGGATTTGAGTGCAAGTCACTTCTTAGAGAAGTGAAGAAAATACCAGTAGGGAAGTGGGGGAAAGAAATGGTATATTAGCTCTCTGTTTCAGTATGAGAAGTGTCCCCCAAATGCAACAGCTTGCAAAAAGCAAACATTTATTATCTGACAGTTTCTGGGGATCAGAAATCCAGGCAGAACACACCTGGGGTGTCTCTGCTTCAGGCGTCTCATCGGGTTGCAAACTGTCAACCAGAGCTGAGGCCTCGTCAAAAGGCTCAGCTGAGAAAGGACCTTCTTCCAAGTTGACTCTCGAGATTGCTGGAAGGATTCATTTCCTCCCTGACTGTTGGCAGGAGGATTCCCTTAGTTCCTTGCCATGTGGGCCCCGGTGTAGGGCAGCGTGCAACTTGACAGCTGGCTTCCCTCAGAATGAGTGAGTGAGAAAGCAAGAGAGAGTATTCCCAAGCTGGAGACCACAGTGTTTTTACAACCTTTTTATAACCTACTCTTAGAAATGCTGCCCATTGCTCTTGCCATCATCTATTCATTAGAACTGAGTCGATACACCCAGCCCCACTGTCGGAGGTGGGGTACACAAGGGTGTGAATTACCAGGAGATAGAGCCCATTGGGGGTCAGTGATCAGTGCTGGCGTTACTCCCCAGCACGTGGTCATACCCTGTAAGCAAAGAAGGCTTCTCTGCCTTCAGAGAAAGTGCTCAGAAAAAGAAATGCAAACACCAGAGTACAACCTGGATGTTATCATATTATCCCCCCAGCCCCCTCCCTCCCAGATGACTGCAAATTGGCTGCATCCCTCTGCTAAAGGCCGCAACGCCCATCTGATAGCCCTGCCCACAGGGCTCCCCTTGGCAGGGGATGGAGCCTCACTTTCCCTTTCCACGGCAGACACAAAATAAGGTGCATCATCAAGCTGCCTGCTGTACGGATGTGAACGCAGTGGGAAGCAGTCTAGAACATGTTACACCGTCATCCCATTTGAGTGGAGAAGGAGCCAGGGTGCTGATGTAGCAATTGTATCAGTCATTGATTCTAGGGTGGGCTTGGTAGCCATGTCCAACTGAACCCAGGCTGAGCCATCTTGACCTCCCCAAGTGGCAATGACCACTTCCTCCCCGAGCCCCCTCAAGTTCCCCTGGCCAGTGGGACAGGCCCCCACAGTTGTGAGCCCACGGAGTTTGTACTGTCTCTTGCTAGTTTCCTTAAACTCTGCCTCCCACCTTGTAAACAGTACTTTTTATGCAGCTCTCCTTAGTTCAGCATGTCTTATGAAAGACTGAGAAGATGGCAACTTCTTAGATCTCCAGCTCACCTCCCAGTAGCACTCTGTTGGTAAAGCAAAGATTCTTCTAAGACTTTTTGTGTGTGATATTTCTGCCCTTTTACTTCAGTCCTTCAGAATTTTAAGATCTGCTTCTCTTGGCTCATCCCTCACTCTCTGGACAAAAGTACAAAGAGAACGAGCTCTATTTTTCATACCGCATTCCCTACACTCCCCAAATTCTAAATCTTGATGATCCATTGTTTTGTTTGGTTTGTATTTTTCCATTTGTAATTTTTAGCAAGGCAACAATATCTTTATTGCTTAAGGAGATGACCCGGCACCGATTCATCCCAACATCTTACAGAATTAAGCCAAACATGCATTCATATCTTAACAAACTGCAAAGAAGATCTGGTTACCACCTTGGGTCAAAGTTCAGAAGCCAAGTAACCTGGCAACTGATGCCCTGGGAAGGGGATCTGACAAAGCCAACAAATTTTACTTTTGGTGTCTCCTGGATTTCAACTAATTATTTACCAAACCACGGAAACAGCCTCATAATCAAGTAACCATGATCCCAAACAGAAATGATATTAAAAATATTAAATAGCAAATACAGGATAGGCAGGGGCAATCAGAACAGACCCCAGGAGGTTTGCTGTAGCAGAGAAAACCAGCTGAATATCAAGCCTGGGCCTGGGTCACGTGTGTCCTATAGTCCCCTGAGCTCCCCGTGAACTTTCTTGCTGCTGGGCAATCTCTCTACTCCACAGGAAAGCAATCTGTTAGCATCTTTGTGAAACACTTCATGATCGATGGGGAATTGTTTTTCTACAACCAAAGAGTGGTCTCTTGCTTTCTTCTTCGTTGTAAGTAGATGTGGGTTATTTAGCCCACCGTGGCTTACTCTGCAGACATACTGTCACAAGTGTCAAGGTTAATGATTCATTAACAAATGTGTCTGAAATCTTTTCCTTGTATTTGCTAATTCTAATGTGAGTGCAGAACCCCCCATCTCTCTCTCTCATCACTTCCCCCCCATCCAGCCCACTGCTTGTTTGGAAATTTTCCTTGTGAAAAAAGCTTTGGATCTCTAGGCCCAGGGCAAAAGGCATCGGGCTGATTCCCAGGAGCTGGTCAGACCTTAACAGAGCTAAAAATGATAGCACCTTTCCCAATCAATACAGAGAGTAAAGTGATTTTTGTTCTCATGATCTCGTTTGAAAAGCCAGGTCTAATTTGTATTCTATTTAGCAACTCTTTATGTGGCATTTATTAAGAGACTCCTATCTATTAAGTGTCTTCATTTATTAAGCATCCACAATCCAGATGCAAGATATTATTCTACATGCACGTCAAATCTTTACTTGTTAAATCTTTATAGCATCCTTTTGAGGTATAGCTTTTTACTGTCCCTGCTGGAGACACTGGAGAAGTGAGTCACACGGCCAGTAAGCAGAAACAGCAGAATTTGAAAGCAGCCTGATTTGAGAGTCTGTGCTTTCTTAACCATGACTTTACACTCTAAAATGTTATTTTTTATAATTCAGGCAATTGTGTGAGGTCATTTACAAGTGAAGCAGGGCCTAATCTCTGGATACAAAAGCACCTATGGATGCTGGAATCTATGGATGAATAAGCAGCTACAATGTACCAATATACTCAGTTCCAAGAGCTTCAGTGTGTCATCTTACTACCTCTCCAGAGTCTTGGGAGGCAGCCACTGTCATATCTAGTTTACAGTGAATGCACTAAGACAAAAAGTACAAACAGAACAGGAATCCAAACACCATGACTACCACGTGACGGTCACTCAACAAATGCTAAATTAATGAATGAATTTTAAACATGGAATCAGGGTTGCAGCTAGTTTGCAATGGATCTAAATTTGAATCCTGACTTTTACCTGATGACTTACCAGGATATCCCTAATAGAATACTTAGAAGATTATGGATAATAACTTATTTCCATTAAAATGTAAATACTAAAATAAATACAAATATAATAAACTATAAAGTTAGATATCAATTATAACAGTACCATAAATATTAGCTGATTTCCTATTACTAGGTATACATGAGGTACATATTTTCTAACTTCACTTTATCTAACATTAATTTCTCTAATTTTGCTTTAAAGAGCATGTATAACCTTCTGTCTTTGTTCCTTAGGGACATTTAATCTGCATGGAATTTATTTTGGTATCTAGTATGAATTATATTTGTATAAGTTATACATATACATCTATTAAAAAGATCTATTTCTCCAAATGGTTATTAGCTAATTGTCCCATCATCATAGACCAAATGAGCCATTATTTACCCCATCTTGCTCTTACAGCAAACTGTTTTTTACCTTTTGATTTTAAATAATTTTAGGTTTACAGAACACTTGCAAAAATAGAATTGAGAGTCTCCATATACCCTTCACCCAGCTTCCCCTAGTGTTAAGAACTTATATATAACCTATAACCATAATGTAATTGCTAAAACCAGAAACTTAACACTAATAAAATACTACTATTGACTACTATTACTATTATCAATATAATACTATCACTGATAGATAACTGCAATTAATATTACTCATATTTTATTAATTTATACAATACAATTAAATAACCTGTGGCCCTTACTTGATTTTCACCTGTTTTCTCATTCACTGTCTTTTTTTCTGGCCCCTATATTGCATTTAGTTGTTAAATTTTCTCAATTCCCTTCTATCTGACAGTTTCTCAGTCTTTCCTAATCTTTTATGACCTTGACATTTTTGAAAGGTACTGACTAGGGATTCTGGAGGGACTTTGTTTTTCTTGATGTTTCTACATGATTAGATTGAGGTCCTGCATTTGGGGCAAGGATATCACAGAAGTGATGTTATGGTATCTGGTGGTACACGATGTCCATATGTCTCATTACAGATAATTCTACCTTGGATCATCTGGTTAGGATGGTGTCTTCACTAAAATCTTACTAATTTTCTCTAAGTAATTAATCAGTACCTTATGGGAAAATACTTCGGAATGAGGCCAATATTCTGTTTTTCATCATACTTTCATCCACTAATTTTAGCATCTATCAATGGCACTTGCCTGCAACAATTATTACTGCAATGTTTGCCTAATAGCAATTTTCTGTTTCTAATATTCCTCCTACATTTATTAATTGAAACTTCTCTGCAAGAAAGAGCTGCCCCTCCTTCCCCCAATAAATATAATTACGTGTATCTGTACAGACTCATGAATATTTTATTCCATGGGTTATAATCCAATTCTTGGAGTAAATTCTAAAATACCATTTTTCTCTTTTTAGATTTACTATTCTTTTTCATTGATATTTTGCTATATCCCTGTCCAGTAATATAATATCTTCATCATTACATCTTCATAATACGTATTAGCATCTGGACATTGAATTGAAATCTCCTTCTCACTTTTGTTATTTTTCTAAGACTTCCTGGACTATATTCCACTATTTATCTTTCCAGATGAGTTTTTGAATAATTTTATCAAGTTTCACAATAAATTCCTAAGGGCATTGGGTTGAAATTGCATTCAATTTATGAGCTAATTTGGGGAAAATTGTTTTCTTTACAATATTAGGTCTTCCCATGCAAAAACACGACATGCCTTTTGATTTATTTAAATCAGCTTTCATACATCTCTATAAAGTTTATTTCATGTAGGTGCTGTACCTCTGGTTATGGAAATCCCTAGGGTTTTTACGTTGTAGAATTTTTTTGACCGAATACCTTACTAAAGATTCTTATTGGTTCTAAATATTTAGTTTATTTTATCAACAACTGTTTTATTGAGCACCTACTACAAGCAGGGGCTATTGTAAAAAATCTGGGGAATTAATTCTGACCCTCTCAGAGCTTAAATATAGCAAGTCAGTTAAATAACAGAAAAACATAAAATTTACAAATAATATTGTTGTTTATAATAAGGCACTAAAGCCATATCAGGAAATACAAACGAAAGGGCACAGGCATTATTTTAGCTATAGTAGTGGGGCAACCTCTCTGAAGGGGGGTGATATTTGCCCATTTATCTGAATACAATAAAAGAGTGAGCCAAGAAATCAACTGGGAAAAGACCATTCCACATGGAGAAGGTGGCCTGTACAAAGGTCCTGTGGCAGGAATGAGGTTGGCAGATCTGAGACATAGCAAGGTCAGAATGGCCAGTACAGAATGAGAGAGCAGAGCAGCTGCGTACAGGGTCAGATTGGTGGGCAGTGATTTTAGGGCCTTGGTAAAGAATTTGTACTGCATTCTATGTGTGATGAGGAGCCTGGCAGCAGAGATCCCAGTAAGGAAAGTGTGGACGTCATCCAGAGGAGAGACGATAGCAGCCGAGATCAGAGCAAGGGCCATAGAATGGATCATTCAGATATAGGATAGTTTTTAAAAGTATCAATGGTCGGATTGCAAGTGTAATGGAAGTATGCCAAATTGCACAAGTAGAAATAAATTTCACACATCTCACATTTATCTTCAAGGATCCAGACTCAGCCAACTCTTTCTAACATACAGACAATGCGCACAATTTTACTTAATTGTATTCTTTACAGGAAAAGACAAGATCTTGGCAAGAGAAACAAAAAGGATCCTGGTGGATTCTGTTCCGCTCAGACACTCCCAACTCTGTGAACGGCACTATCTCAAGGACATGAGTCAGGGACAAGAACTTGATGGACAAATGGAACAGGAATTTGCTTCCTCCTCTTTGCCTAAGCTCACAGTGAGAGCCCCCAAAGCTGCAGTCTCCACTGAGTAGAGTGGTGTTGAAGGATTGAAGGCGATCAACCTATAAAGCTCTTGGCACTGCCCCAGCACATGGGAAGCACTGCAGGCACCCTGTCACCATTTCTTTGGTTAGCAAAGAGTTAACAGGTACATAAAGAGCACCGATTTTCAACTCTATTATGCTTGTCAACTGAAACCCCACAGAACACATTATATTTTATTGATGACTCAAGTACCCTTCAGGCTCTGGAAGGAGCCTGAAGGTCATGATTATAATCTCTAATTAGCTTTGTTCTGGAGCTGTGTAGGAGGGCTGGTTAACCAGAAGTTTCGGGTACATGAGTTCTGGATAAAGAATTGCTGCCTCAATGGATTAAGAACAGATTTTGTTCATTTACTGAAGTGCTTGTTAATTGTGAATAATTACTGGAGAGTGTACTTTAGCCATCACCTACACATATAAATAACCATTTGTACCATGGCTCCAGGCTATTAATACACTCCCAGGGCCATTCTGATATAATGCTGGGAGAAGTGTAGGGCTCACATTCTCTCTGTGAATTTTTGTTTGGCCTGACATCAGAGGATGCCAGGAGAAAGAAAGAAACACTCCACTGGAATCTAAGTAGACCTAAATTAATCAAGATTTGAGTAACTAACATCCATAATGATAACCACTGAAGGATGAAGTATTTTTGGAAGCCCCCCACTAAGTCTTGTCAAAGAATTAAACTTTCTGATGTCTTGGATTCACACAGAACCCATGCTGTCTTCAAAGACTTCTGCTTCATCAGTAAGGAGAAGAAAGAAGAGGGTGGTCCAGGACCACCATCAGCCCTGCCTTCCCCCTATCGAATATTGGGTCTCAGAGGTTTGGAAGGAGTAAACAGTACCAAGAAAGGCATACAAAGACGGGAGCTCAGATCCAACTAACTCCTTAAGCAGCAGGTTATGTGTTCCCCCCACAAAATGGAAGGCCCCCCAGTTTCCCTTGGACCCTACTCCATCACCCCTGACCTCTATGATGATACTCAACTTCCCTTCATCATCTTCAGGTTCTGAAAATCCCCTCTCAGCTCATACACTAATTCATGCTTAACTCTTGCTTAGCAATGCCATGTGTGGCTGTTTGAACAGTGTCCCCCACCCCCCCCAAAAAAGGTAGGATGAGTTAATAAAGCCAGGTAACTGTGAATGCAACCATATTTGGAAAAAGGGTCTCTGCAGATGTAACTAGTTAAGATGAGGCCATACTGGATTAAGGTGGCCCCTAAATTCAATGTGAATGATGCCTTTATCAAAAGAAGATACACACACACACACAAACACACACACACACACACACACACACACACACACACAGAGGGAAGATGCTGTGTGACATGGAGACAGAGATTGGAGTCGTGTACTTACAAGCCAAGGAATGCTGACAATCTCCAGAAACTGGAAAAGGCAAGGAAGGGTCCTCCCCTAGAGGTCTCAGGGGGAGCACAGCCCTGCCAACACCCTGATTTCACACTGCTGCCTCCAAAACTGTGCATGAATAAATGTCTATTGTTTTAAGCCACCCAGTTTGTGGTAATTTGCACAGCAGCATTAGGAAAATAATTTACTATGTAATGCAGACATGTTCAAATTTTCTTCACCCTTTCTTCAAATAAAAATGTACAAGGTTAGCCTGCTAAGAGATTGGGAGAACTCTAAATAATGTGGTGGAGAGAGGAGGGAGCAGGAAATCAAGCCTCCGCCCTCTCCCCACTAAAGACTGGGGATGGGGAAAGAGGAAGGATGTCTGACTTTCCCGCAGGCTCCATAACACGCAGCCTGGTATGAGAAATTAGCAGGACAGGCTTTGCCCTCTCCTGCATTTGAAATTCAGCTCTTCCCCTACTAGCTATGTGATCTTTGACAGATAACCTCTTGGAGCTTCAGTTTCTTAATAAGTAATATGGAGATAAAGCCACCTACCCAGAGGACCATTGCACAGCTGAAAGGAGCTCCTGTTCCCAAAGCTCCCACATTAGGTCTGTATTAGGGACTAAGCTGCACCTCTCCCCAACATCTCTAAGTTGAAGTCCTGGGCCCCCATTCCTCAGAATGTGACTGGATGTAGGGTCTTTAAAGAGGTGATTAAGTTCAGGGCCTCCCCGGTGGTGCAGTGGTTAAGCGCTGCGCTGTGGAGCTGTCGGCAGCGGTGACGCGAGTTCGACGCCCGGCTGGGGAGAATCCCACATGGTGCGGCAGACCTCTCCTGCCTCGCCCGCTGCTCCCCTAAGCAGTGTATTTCTGATCTGCCTGTTCTGCTCCCCGCTCTGGCTCTGGTGAACCCTCTCGCCGCCCCATGCCTCTGGCCTGTACCCCAGCTTGTATGTATAAATAAAAAATAAATCTTAAAAAAAAAAGAGGTGATTAAGTTCAAATGAAATCATCAGGATGGGCCCTAACTCAATATAACTGGTGTCTTTATAAAACAAGGAGATTAGGACACAGACACACCGATGGAAGACATGAAAACACAGGGAGAAAGTGGCTGTCTGCAAGTCAAAAAGAGTCTCAGAAGGAGCCAACCTTACCAACACCTTGACCTCCAGTCTCCAGGACTCTGAGAAAATAAATTTCTGCTGTTTAAATCACCCAGTCTGTGACATTTTGTTACAGCAGTGCAAGCTAACTAATACAGCCTGATACAAAGAGGACTCGCAGCAAATGTTCATTTCTTCTCCATTTATGTGTGCCAGACTCACTGTCAAGTGTTTTACATCTACCATACTTGATTAATTTCAGACACACCTTCCAGACATGCCAATGTGGATATGTCTGGCCGTGTCTATTACTAGACCAGGCAAGCAGCAGGACACACTTGTGGCTGTACAGCTCAAGTTTGCTGGGATCCTGGTGCACAAAACCAAGTGCCACATTCAATCAACAAACTACTTACAGACCACCCTCTATAGTAATTCTGCATCAACTTGACTAGGCTGAGGGATGCCCACAGAGCAGGTAAAACATTATTTCTGGATGTGTCTGCCAGGGTGTCTCTGGCAGAGCTCAGCACTCAAATGAGCAGAATGAAAAGAGCAAATCACCCTCCTCAATGTGGATGGGGATTATCCAATCAGCTGAGGACCTGGACAGAACAAAAAGGTGGAAGATGAACTCACTCTCTCTGCCTGAGCAGAGACATCCATCATCTCCTGCGCTCCCCGTTCTTGGGTCTTTGGACTCAGACTGGGACTTGGACCATAAGCCCCTTCCCCTATTCTCAGGCCTTCAGATTTAGACTGAGTTCCCAGTTCTCTGGCTTGCAAAGAAGTTGTAGGACTTCTTGTCCTCCATGAGTCAAATTCTCATTCTCTCTCTCTCTCTCTCTCTCTCTCTCTCTCTCTCTCTCTCTCTCTCTCTCTCTCTCTCTCTCCCCCCTGTTCCTCTGGAGATACATAGCCATTTGAGAAAGGCTGTTGCAGTTGTCTGCAAATCTTCCCTTGACATCTCCTGGTAAATTCTAAAAATTCCAGTGTCAAAATTTGCAGAATGGGCAGCTTAGGGGAAGCACTGGGAGCGAGAGCGGAGAGCACTATCCCCAGAACCACTACATCATGAACCCTCTTGGCAGCACACAGGACAAGATCATGAGGGAAAATACATTGATGCCTGAGTCAAAAAATGATCTAGAGAAATTGAATTCCAAATGTGGAAGTTTTAGGAATACCTTCACCAATTTATTTCACTGATATTTTCCCTTTAATGTATGCAAACGTGATATATGACAGAATTCCATGATTAAACGAATTTAAAAGAGCTCTTTCAATAAGCATATCACATACATTCTAAAAAGCATGGAATCTAGTTCAATTGCCAACTTTTTTTCTTTCTTAGTGGTACATAAAATAAAAGTGTGTCTTACAGTTAGTGGTTAGTGACTTTGGTTTGATAAAATACTGTATTGTTTTAATTGCCAGAATAATTGTAGGCAATAGAGATACTATTCCCATTTTCCAGGTAAGAGATTGAGACTGAAAGAGTCTAGACCAACTCAGAATACACCACTGGCTACACCAGGCCAGAATTGGAACCCACCTTGCAGTTCCAAACCCTTCACACCTGCCTGCACGTCCAACCCTCTCACGCTCACCTGAGCTGCTCCCACCTATCCTGACGCCAGCCTCAGGCAGGAAGTGACTGTCAGGGAGTTAAATGAGTTGGTTTTCATGCATATATAATGAACTCTTAGCCATAAATAAGACTTTATGGGTGGCAGATTTATCCATTTTTATGGTGCAAAAGTAAAACCCGCCTGGTGTATATTTCTAACAGGTGCTGGCCCTCATACCTGCATATGTAAATCACAGTGGTGTGAGATGGCAGCCTGGAGGCCAGGGAAGCCTGCTTCACGAGACTGACTGATGAGACTTACAGCCCAGAGAAGCCTGCAGGATGTGCGGGCAGACTCTGCTAGGAGGACTGAGGTGCGGGCAATTTACCGGACGCAGGGCAGCTATTGTGTGGTCATAAAGATGGTGTTTTAGAGGATTAGTGTCATCCACAGGGTCCAAACAAACATGGAGCACACTGCTGAGAGAGGAAGGAGGGGCAGAGAAGCCATTCCCAGGATGGCACACAGGGCGGGCATCCACAGAGCACTCTGGGAGGAAGCACAGCCTTGGAGACCAGTGCTTCCAGCAGCATCAGCTGCAGGGCTGGTGGAAACACAACCTACGAGGCTTCTCCCCCAGAGATTCTGACTCAGGAGGTCTGGGCTGGACCTGAGATTCTGCATTTGTCACAAGCGATGCAGAAACTGCCAGTGTGTGGATCATACTCTGATTATCAGCATCTAGATTATATTTTGAGCAAAGGCACACATATACAACATATTACCAAGCATCCTGGAATAATCAGCATCCCTCCCAGGCACAGAAATAGCACGATATGCCCAGGTCTAAAGAGCCAATTTCAGGCAGCCAGGTGGTAAGATCGTGGACGCTGGTGTTCAGCTCCCTGGATAATTCTCAACAAGTTGGTTAACCTCTCCCAGCTTCAGTTTCCTCATCTGCAAAATGGGGGTATAATAGTAGCCATGGGATAAGGCTGGTGTGACAGTTGAGTTATTATAGACAGGGTATTCTCTGCTAAGCTAAGCAGAGGGTTGATGGGAGTGTATTGTACTGTTATGTTCATGTTGTGCATACATTTTTCCAAAATAAGTTTTTTTAAAAAAGGAAATGCACTCAACTTAGAGAATGTTCAATTCTATTCTTTGTCTCCCCACCCTGGCACCCCCCCCCAAAAAAAGATGTAGAAACAACATCTCTAGAAATGAATGTATGTCTGAGAAGCAAGAACAGATCATCCTAAAAGACCCGAGTAACCACTTGTTTTACTTGCAGTTAACTTTATTTGCCTACAAAGAAAGTAGGAATGTTGAGAAGAGGTCTGTAGATGGACGTGATCTCTCACTGCCTCCTTCTCTCATTATCTCTCGGTCTCTACAACTCCCTCCCCTTTTCTTTCCCCCTGTAGGACTGGGAGCCAAGACCCTCTCCTCCTTCTGCCCTCACTCCCACTCTCCCCTACCTGTGAGCTCAGGGAACTACTTGGTTAATTTTTTCTCCCTACAGGGTATAAGTTTCTGAAAAGGCCTTCTCTTCTAAGGAGACCTGCAACCATTCATTTGTTCATTCATTCATTCATTCAATGCCAATGATGTCATTTCTAGCAGATGCCAGTTCTGGTCTGGTCTGAACTTTTAATGAGTCAAACTACTAATACATTGGGCTTGTTTGTTAAAGTAGTGAGCACAACCCAAACTCACCTTCTCTGCTCACAGAGAACTCCCTGACTAGTAAGAGAGAGGAGACATGTACCAGAGCATCCTAACAGAGGACAGCTTACAGGAGCTTCAGCCAGGAGGACAACTCCTCACGGCCATTCTGGGCTGTTCTGCCGTGCTGGCTCAGCACTCCCTGGAATTGTGCAGACTGTCACCCAGGTATCGGGGCAGGATTCCCAGAGAATTGGACATGGCTGCCAAGTATCAGAAAGTGAGCAGGAACCACAGCCATGGAGACAGGGGAAAGACAGTGTCGCCCATGAAAGAGGAGGAACCAAGAGTCAGCGGGTGACAAATCAGAGGTGCGACAGGTACAGAGCAGCAAAGGTCACTTGTCTGTTGAGCAGGAACTTTGGGTCACACATGGTGCTGGGCTCTTCACACACAGTAGCTCAGCTGACCCCACAACACCCTCACGAGCTACACACCATTGTCTCACTTTACAAAACAGGACCTGAGGGGCGGAGATGTGCAGTAACTGTCCTGAGTCACAGATCTGGGAAGCAGCAACACTGGGATGCAGAATCAGACAGTCTGGACCTGCCTGTGATCTGCTGTAGGCACAGCACTTTACAGTTTATGGCATCCTTGGACTCCTTGTCTGCCTTTGTCATGACAACAGCAGCTGCTCCCACTTCACAGATGAGGGAATTAAGGGTCGGGTGACTTGTCAAGGCCACACAGAGTTAAGAGAAGAGGCCAAGGATGAGGCTTGAACTCCATCCTCCGACCCTCAGCCAAGGATGCCGCAGCCAGGAGTCAGCCAGGCCACCTCCCTCCCTGCTCAGCACTGGAGGTGAGGTGCTATATTTAGATCATTTCAAGGAACTGCTGGAGGATGTCCTCGGGCTATGAATTCAGCCTTACACACACATTCATTGCGGATCCAGAAGGCCAGGAATAAACGGGTGGGAGAAGGTCCTTAATTCCAAATAGAAACCGAGCTGATCAAACACAGCCCCAGCACAAACAGAGGCTGCAGGAGGGCAACCAGATTTATCTTCAACTCTGTGTACTCAGAAGCTTTTCCCAGAACCCCGGTCCCCCTGTCAGGATATTGTCATTTCATGCATTCGTTTATTTTTCCTGTGTACTTTGCAAGGCTTCATCTTTCACTGAGTCCTTATCGCCTCTGTTCAATTCCACAGACTGTTGGGTTGGAAACGGCTCAAATCCATTCAGATCACTTCAGGGGCTGTGTGGTATTGGGGACACCTGCTGGTGGGCAGGGCAAAGACATGGTCCCACTCCCCGGCTGGGCTCACTGAGGCCTCTTCTGATGAGTGTCTGCTGGGCCCCTGTAACAGGGAGGAACCACTGCCCTTCAAAATTCAAGCTCCCCTTCTGTGGAACAGTCCTCTCTGAGGAGCCAGCACAGCCAGGAACTACATTTCCCAGCTGCCCTTGCAGCTAAATGAGGTCATGTGATCAGTCCTCACCAACTGAGTGTGAGAGAAAGTGATTTGTATTTTCTGGGTAAAGTTCTCTCTTTTTCCTGCCTGGATATAGACGCTGGGGGTGGTGGAGCCACAAGATAGAAGGAATCTTGTAAGGAGAAAAAGTTGTACTGGGTTATTAAAATGATGTAGGCTCTTTGTTATGGCGGTAAGAAAAACCTGAATAAATGTGTCTCCCTCCTGATCCCTGGCACGTTTAGTTCCCCATGAAGGCAGGGGTTGGGGTCCCACCTGCAGTAGAAGGAGACCCACAATCTGCAATCACTCCCTGTCATGTGATAGTCTGACCCTCACCACTTGGCTCCCATCTCAGTTTCCCTAAACAGAACACTAGATTTCCCTCAAGACAGGGCTGACTCCAACCCCGATCCATCTGAGACTGGCTGCTCAGTCTTGGCAAACATACCCCCCACCCCAGCTGTGGGCTGAAACCTGTTCAAAATGGCCTGTGACCTCAACTGTCACAGGTGAGGCCCACCTGTCCCTCTACCATTCACAAGACCACTGTCCAGCAGGCCTGCTACTGAATTCCGCCCCCAGGGTGCGTTTCTTCAATATCAGCATTGGCTGGGCTCGGGCCCACCATTGAGAGCCTTATGGTGGTTTGAGACCCTGAGAGGAAAGAATGATGTAAGAAGAGTGCCAGTGTAGACTCAGAAGAACCTCAAACCCAGCCATCATTTTCAGGATAAAATCTGTACTCCTTTCTTAGCTCATGAGATTCTCCATGGGCTGCACTCACTGTTCTTAGTCCTCCCCATCTGCTCCCTCCCAACCTGCCGCCTCCCATTAGCCTAGTTCACTTCTGCTCCCCTAAATGTAAGTGCTACTTAGCACCCTTTAGCTGTGCACCTGCTGTTCCCACCATCCAAAATGCCCTCCTGATTTAAAATAGTTCGGAGTCACTGCTGGGTTTTGTCTATTAGCATCCCCCTCCCTCCTCTAGAAACATAAACCTATTGTGGGAATCCTTATCCATGAGATTTGATTAAACCAACCCTGCCAGGGGGCTGAGTGTGAAACTGTGTAAAGCTAATCAGAAAACTTACTAGTTGGACACAAGGAGAGATCAGGCCTCCCTTTCATAAACTACAGAGGATATAACCTCCGGATTTTGGGTGGTCACCTTGTCCGCACTCTGTTTGAGAATGGAGCCAAGAAGCAGATTCACGGGGTGATTGAAGCCAAGTCACCACTTGAGCCCCTTAACGGAGACAATGCTGGTGCCCCCCCCCCAGCCCCTTCTCTAGACCAATGCACCCATCTGTCAGTGTTGACTACTTGTAGATTGTGAAGAGCTTACAGTTGAATTCTTCTACAGAGAATTGCCCTCAGACAAACAGAGTAAGCTGGGTAGAATTCCCGGGCGGCTATGCCTCCATTCAGAGGCAGCCCTGAGTCAATGCATGACTGAAACAGGAGACAAAAAGCCAGGCCTCTTGCCTTCGAGTGGACAGCTCTGTGATGTTATCCATACTCCAGAGCTCCCTGTGGCCTGTAGGATCAGGTTAAAGCTCTACTTCAGCTGAAAAAAAGTCTTTATCAGCTCCTTCTTCTCTGCTGTCTGGCTTAGATTCATTACCATGCAGCTCCTCCTGGGAGCAGTTCTTCAATTACATAAGACTCCCTACCACAAGCTCCACAAAAGAATCCATCCTAAGAAACCCCTAGATCAAGCCATGCCTGCAGCTGCCTATGGACTTCCTAGTCCCAAGAGTCCACAAATTCTCTTTTTTTATTTTAGCTGGTTGGAACTGAGTTTCCTACAGTTGTACCTGACCTAGGAAACATCTTATTTCAGTGAAAAATAAACATCCAAGCAGCACTCCTTATTCTCAACCTCACCTCCACGATCATCTCAAAGTGAGCTAAACTGCAGCCTGCTGGCTCCCTGAGCCATGTGCCTAGTCCACGCTGGCAGACACCCCCACAACCAACACCCCCATGCTACAAACAGAAACTCGCACCTCCCCACACATCTTGGGAACTTTATTCAGTGTGTGATTCTAAAAAGGGCTGCCAGATCGGGCCAGATTTCAACTACAATAAAAAGGACCAACTGCTTAGTCTCTCTTCGGTCTGCACTGAATACAAATAATGCTTGTATTTGTAATAAATGTTTAGAGAAAAACGGCTTTGGTTCTCAGCTTTAGAGTTGCATGCCTTTCAAGGATTCTTGCATCTGACTGCTATAATGCAGAGATTGTTGGCTATTAGGATCTGTCTCAAAATCCTCCAAGATGTTGGCACTGTATAGTTAGAAAATTATGGTGTTTTGCTGTGTCGCCACAAAAAGAAAGATTAAACACAAAGCAGGGTTTAATAAATAAAGTTGAAGGTTGCTGAGCAGAACGAGGGAGCCCACTCTTCATTCCTATGGCCCATGCCTTGAAAAGTCTGGAATGAATTACACTGCCTCCCCCGCCCCCCGCCCCAAACTCCAGCATTTTCAGTCCTGACTCTTCAAGATGGACTGTTACAACTGACTTAGGTTTTAATGTGTGCTGTGGATTTCAGTTGATGTTAGGTATAAACCTCTGACTTCTCATTCAATCAGCATATGTGCCTTAAGGCTACAGTTTACTGAGATTCTCACCAAATGTTCTTTAAGTACTGAAATCACTATTACCACACCCATTTTACAAAGGTGCCATCTCAAACACAGAGAGGTTGGACAACCTGCCCAAGGCCACACTGAAGACCTGAGATTTGATCAGAGGCCGCTCTCATTCCAAAAGTCTGTGCTCATGGAACTCTACTGCCTCCTGTGTCCAAGAACAGAGAGCAGATTTAGCCTTTCTGTTCTTTCAAAGTGTGATGACTTTGGAACACTAAATAAAGCTGACTTTTTTAAAATAAAGATTTCCTACGAAGACGAACCCTTTTTAAGTCACTGTGGCCATGAATCTCTAAGCCCTGAATCTGCTTTGCTCTTTGGCTCTCAGGCAGGATGAATGTTGGGGAGCCCCTACAGAGAGCATCCCTGGGGATCCAGGAGTCAGAGCTGCCTCATGGGCTCAGAAAGAGAAACGGGATGTGCAATGAAACCTTGAGTCTGTGCCTGAACCCCTGAAGGTAGATGATGCTGGTACTTCACCCAGGGCCCCTCCCCAGACCAGTGCACCCACCTATAAGACAGTAACTGTTGACTGCTAACAGCCCACAGCTGAATTCTTCAGGGACCTGCCCTCAGAGAGAGCCATTTGCCCAGAAATTCCTAGGAGGAACTCCTTGCATTCCAAAGACAGCCCATTTTTCTGTCACCAGAACCCACCTTTTTTGTCACTCCTCTGACACCCCTCCAAGCCCCCACTTTCTCATCTATAAAATGGGGATCATAATGCCTCCCTCAGGGATCTGTTTTGAGAGATATTGACGGTGCAAGGTCTTCACACAGGTTCTGGTATCTGCTCTGTTTTGCTTCGGTATCTGAGTGGGTCCAGCACATTCATTAACAGATCGGGACACTGGGGTCCAGAGCGGGGCAGGGACTTGCCAAGATCACACAGGGAGTCTGCCTTGACGTTCTGCTGTCTCTAAGTCCAAGGCTTCCCCCACTTCATCTTACGTGCATCCTGAATCTAGGAAAGAGAGGCGCTGTCTCCACCGAGCATATGACCGAGTGGGTGCATCAACACCTCCCCGGAAGGGGGTGCAGGCCACCTGGCACAAGGCTGACCATGAGGCTGACCTGCACCTGAGACAGGCCGGCACCATGGAAAGGGCAGGCACGGACAGGAACCTCCACTAGCAAGACGCTCTCTGCCTTCTTTCTTCTGGAACAGGGGTACCAAATGACCCTCCCAGTTTTACCAACCTTACCTGCCTCTGCAGCCTGAGCAGGGTAGGCACTGATATGGGAAAGGGGAGACCAGAGAAGGTTGCCACCCACTGAGACACCACAAGGGAAAAGATGGCAGGGGGCATCTCCCTGTGGCAGGGCCAGCCAACAGAAAGTAAACCGGCCACTTTGCCTGGAAGCCCCGGATGTTCCCAGGAACTCAGCAACTCACACACAGCCTTTATACAAAGAGGTTTGTCTGTGGGTCTGAGACCCAGGGGAGCCCCACCCTCAGCACATTTCACTAGTGCTGCTGAGTGGGGTTCACCAAATACGTGCCCTCCTGCTCCATCTCTACTGCCCTCCCTGCTCAGACGTCATCTCATTCCTGATTAAACTTTTTCTTCCTTCCATTTGTGATCGTGCGTGGGGAAGTGCATTTTGAAGCCCCGTCCAAATATGTGCTTTAGAATTAAACTGGTTCAGCAATTCTTGACAATGATTCCTCAGAAATTAAGCCCTGGCCATTTGTTTGGCTGGAGCAAAACATCTGAAACTTGCTTGATGGAAGGCGAGAAACCTGCCGGGAGCCAGGCTGTACACATGGGCTCCCCTTGGAGGACGCGCAAGCTCCGCAGGAATGTGCTGCCCCCTGGCAGCGCTCGGCGATAGTGCCAGTCCCAGGCAGAGCCCAGAATTGCACACACCCTCCAGGGAAGCAAGAGTCACAGCTCCAGGGCGGCGACCAGGTCCAGCCAGGCCAGCTTGCTTGGCTTCGCACAGAGACAACCCTGGCGCTCTGGCAGGTGGAAGTAAACTCAGGAAAGCGAGGGGAGTGGGACTGATTTTACCCACATGCCTGGTGTGGCAGACTCCGTGCCGTGTGAGATTCAAAAGGAACGAGGCACCGGTCATGCTTCCCCACGCATGACCTTCAGACACATGCAGGCACCACGATGTTATGGTTCCATTTATGTGAAATGTCAGAACAGGCAAATCCCTTGACTCAAAAGCAGCCTAGTGGTTACGAGGGGCTCTGGGGAGGGGGAAATGGGGTTCCCTTTAGGATGATGAAAAACATTTTGGAACTAGATAATAGTGATGTACGTAATGCTATAAAATTGTGTCCTTTAAAATGCTTAACATGGGGCCTCCCTGGTGGTGCAACAGGTTAAGGTGCAGCCCTGTGAAGCTATCCAGAGCCTCTGCAGCACAAGTTCGATACCCAGCCAGAGAGATTCCCACATGGCGCAGCAGACCTCTCCTGCCTCATCTGCTGCTCCCCTCAGCAGTGTACTTTAGTCAATGCGCCCATTCTTTCTGCTCCCCACTCTGTCTCTGGTGAATCCTCTCACCTCCAACACCTCTGCCCTACACCCAGCTTGTCTGCATAAATAAATCTTGAAAATATAATAGAATGTTTAACATGACACATTTTATATGTATTTTACCACAATTAAAAACACATCATAAAAAATAAAAGTCAAGCCTCCTGTCTTGTCCTGGTTTCCACCACGCCCCTCAGGGGTCAGGGCTGACTCCCAAGTTCTGAGGGTCCCCTGGTGCTCTTTGCTGTCTGTGGTGTCCACCAATCCCTCTTCTGGGGCTGGGCTGACTGCACGGGTGCCTTTTGCACCTGCCAAGAGCTTCCATGTCTCCACCTGGCTCTGCAGGGCATCGGACTTGCAAGGGGGCTGCAGGGAGAACAGCAGCCCCCTCTCCTCCCAGGAGCTGTTGGCACGAGCCCCCGCCTACCCCGTGGCCTGGGACAGAGAACTCTCCAGAGGGCTTAGGGACGGCCCAAACGTGGGGGTCGGCAGGCTGACAGACACTGCTCTGGGCCAGAGCTCCTCTCTGGTTCAGCCCAGCATCTCTGAGCCACACTTGCAGACGTGGAAAACATCTCCCCTGGGGCCCTTAGAACCCACAGGCCCCACGGGCTGATTGCCACTGTCCCCCCTGATCCTCCGGGCAGTGAATTCCAGAGCACTAGTCTCATACAAGTAACTCAAACACCTCGTTTCATCCTCATGCTTCTATGAAACAGGTTATTTCCCTGTGGCTGTGGGCGAAACTGAAGCCCAAAGAACAAGAGCCCATAGAAAGTCAGTGGCCTGGCCCCTGGCTGCCACTAGGGACTGGGTTCCCATAACACAGCAGGGAGGCGCTGGGGGGGAGCTAAGAGAGGGTCCTCAGTATCTCTCCCACTGGCCTGAGAGGGCGAGCGGAGGGGTTCGTCTTTGGTGCCCAAGGCTAAGCACAGAACCCTGAAGGTAGAAACAGCAGCGAGTGCTGGCTTAAATAAACTGGGCACAGGACCCACTGAGGCTGAGAATGACAGAACTGGTCTGGAAAATAACAAGTGACCTGAATTTTTGCTCAGAACTTGAGATAAAAAATGAGTTAAAGCTGATTGGGGGTTGGGCATCTTACCTGCTTCATCTCTGTCTTTTTTAAGGTTTTGGTTCTGTTTCATACACACACACACATAAACCCAGTCTCAGCTTTTCACAAAATCATTACAGAACAAGGCATTTACCTCCCTGGTCCCCCAGGTGCTCCCCACCCACCTCAACCCTGAACAGTCAAACCATTCTAAAAGGGGCTGAAGAGTTACTCAAAATCCTGGGAGTCAGCCTTAAACTGTTAGGATTAATTCTCTCCCACACTCGTTGAATGACAGAATCAGGTTTCAGGAAGATCTCACCAGGTTGGGATGGTGGGCCAAATCTAACAATGGAATCCAGGAAGGAAAAATGTGAATCCCACACTCGCTTCAAAAATGATGGTGTAGCCAATGAACGAGATGTGACAAGGTGGACCATAAGGTGTCCATGACTCAAAGACGCAAATGTCACGCTTTACACTGGGCCACAGAAACACAAGAGCGGTGTTAGGACAAGGGAGGCGAGAGAGCCTGTCTCTAAACTGTTCAGAGGTTGGTCCCTTATATCTCCCTCAAGTGGACCTGGTTCTCCTGTGCTCCCCTTCTCAATTTACAGCATCTCTGTGGCCTGAGACATCCAAAAAAGAAACTCCCCTCTTTCTCATCTTCCACAACCCACTGTCGTCAATCTACCCCCTGAATGAACACTTCCAGAGCCCTCCCTCTCTTTCCCGTCTGCCTAGATATACCTCCCTGTCTCCAGTAATGTCCTACCCGGTTCCCACACAAACCCTCAATTTCTTATGGTTCCTTCTTCATAGGATGTTTAACACCCTTGTCCCATCCCCTGAAGGTCACCTCGGGCCCCAACCACGTTCAGTAGAAAGTCCAAACAGAGTGCCTGCCCCTGCTGCCCGCCCTCCAGCCTCCCATCTCTCCCTCTTCCTAATCCCATGTCCTAATCCCAGGCCAGGATATCCATCTCTCTTCTGGATTCTGAAGATGTCATTTCCTCTGACATGAGCACCATTTCCTGCCATCAAACGTCCTTCCTGCCTTTCAAGACCAGGCTCAGCCATCCCTTCCGCTCAGGAGTCTCAGGCAGTGTGGCCTCTCTGTCTTCCAGGCTCATGGAGCTTCCTGAGTTGCCCTTAACACGCTGCCCTGGACCTGGAATGTGGCTGTCTCCTCCCCTAGATGATGGAGTCCTGAGGACAGGCTCTAGCCCTATTCGTCTCTCACAATCCTCTGTGACCCCAAAGAGGTGTGGGGACAGCAAGAAGCGCCCAGGAAGCACATCAGTATGTGCAGAGTGGAGACGTGCTTGGAGCTACTAGGCTCTCCTTATATTATAGCTTCCAGGCTCTCTGGGCCTCCCCATGGCATCAGTGGGCTGGCGATGGGGGGCATGGATGCAAGGCTTGAGTAGGCCAGGTCCGAAGGGGTCTATCGCTCCATTCACCTTCCATTGGCTAGAATAAGTTAAGTGAACTTGGGAAATACTATGTGTCCAGAAAGAAATGGACTTGGCAAACAGGGAGCTATTGACAGTAGCATTCAAGAAGCTGCATCTTTTCACTCTGGTGTGAAGCTAGAGTAACACTAGGTAGATCATTCTGACCTCAAGACAGCCAATAACGCCAAAGTCCTGTGAAGTCACGTGTCATCATTCCGAAACTCTTGTTCTTAAATCTGGGCCTCCCTCTCCCACCCTGGGCCCTCCAGAGCTCCCAATCTTCTTTAACCCTCCCACGAAGGCCTCCTTTACTCAGCCCACTGCATCCCAAGCAGCAACAGCTACAAATAAATAGCACATGTGGGATTTAGCACCAACAGCTGAGGAGGAAGACATGAAATTTTGGCTCACAACCCAAGCAGCACCCTTATCTCCAGAAGGAAACCACAATAGCTTATTTCTTTACTTCTTCAGTCTCTTACAGTAGCTATGACAGTTTCTTACAGTTCTTTTTTTTTTTTTTTTTCAGATTCAAACACTCCAAGGATCAGCCCTGGACAAGTTAACGAGAAATACAATTGTTGCTGCTAGAAGTAAAGAGCTGATCATGGCGAAATGTGAAGAAATTATTGCATTTATCTAGGGTTTGTCAGTTTAAGTACAGGAAGTTAATGTTGGGGAAACACAAATGGTCTTTGAACCAAGTGAATAATGCAGCTGCTTCTTCCTGCTATTTTTTTATAACTGCTATTAAATTAAATACGCATAAGTTCAAATGCCCCCAAGATAATGTGTTAAGAATACCTTTGGGGAATAGTCACACTTGTATTTTAAGATGCCAATTTGAGTCTACTTATTCAAATCCCCTTCCTTCCATCTACCAGTAGAAATGGTAGAAAGAAATCTAGAAATTCAATGAAAGGAAAGACCCCCACCCTCCACGTTAGAAAACAAACCCAAATCCTCCTGGAATGTCTGTGGGACCCCGGGGAGGTGACCCTGACTGAGAAGACCACGCAGCCCTCGCAATTCAAAATAAGCAAAGGAAAAACCCCATCCCTAAAAGCAGGCAGGAGAGATCCTTGGTACAACCAGAGTCCCTGTTTCTGCTCCCACTGAAAAACCAAAAGTTTAGAGTTTCAGGGGATGGGATGAAGGTGAAAGATGAGACATTTGTGCAAGGCAAATCTTGACCCCTAAGAGGTGTGGGGACAGCAAGAAGTGCCCAGGAAGCACTGAGCCCAGGGGTGCCAGGCCCCTGACGCACCATCTTGGTATTTGCTCATTCCCTCCAGGCCAGACTGACCTCCCAGCACCAGCACCTGCCACATTGTGCCTGCGGACTCATCCGAGAGCCAGCCCGGAAGTCTCAAAGCCTGGAAGCAGGTGCGTGCTCTCCACTGGTTCCCAGAGTTCCCCTCGGGACTGAGCTCCAAGAGGACTAGACAGGGGTCCTGATGCTGGTCTGCTGACTGTGCACCTTCCACAGCTGCCTTCCATTCCCAGGCTCGCAGCCTCACTCCCCAGGTCAAGGGTGCCCTGAAATCACTTCTCAAATAAACTACATGCTCTTAAATATTATCTCAGGACTGGCGAAAACATACTAAGCAAGGGGTTCACACCTTTCAAAGTTGTGAATCCAATAAAGATGTGACCATTCACTTCTCCAAAGAAGAAAAGCAAATGGCCAACAGATACATGAAAAAATGCTCAACATCACTTATAATCAAGGAAATGCAAATCAAAACCACTATGAGATACCACCTCACACCTGAGAGGATGGCACACATTAAAAATACAGGCAACAACAAAAGCTGGAAAGGATGTGGAGAAAAAGGAACTCTTCTCCACTGCTGGTGGGAATGTGAACTGGTCCAACCACTATGGAAAGCTGTATGGCGATTCCTCAAACTGCTAAACATGGAGCTCCCATACGACCCAGCAATCCCACTTTTGGGAATTTACCCAAAGGACACAAAAACACTAATCCGAAAGGATACATGCACCCGTATGTTCATTGCGGCACTGTTCACAATAGCAAAGGTAT
>PVIJ01008039.1:0-29126 GCA_004024925.1 Scalopus aquaticus | reverse complement strand
GTATACACAATGGAATACTATTCAGCATGGAAAGAAGATAAACACATGCAATTTGCAGCGACATGGATGGAATTAGAGGGAATCATACTCAGTGAAATAAGCCAGAAAGAAAGAGAAAAATATCGAATGGTTTCACTTATAACAGGACTATAGGGAGGCCGCCGGGTGGGAGAGAGACACTCAGCGGTGGCGGGGGGCGGGGGGAGGATAAGGGCACAAAATGGAAGAGAGGAGAATACAGGGGACCATGGAGAGGGATCACGGGTGAATTGGTGGTGGGCTTGCCCAAGGGGAATACAAAATGTAAAAGACATAAATAACAATAAAAAATAAAAAATTTTAAAAAAAAGATGTGACCATTATCACGCCAGGGTCTGAGAGGGGGCAGCAGGGCCAGTTAGCTAACGTCAGACTAATACGAACACAGGAAATGGTCCATCCAACCAGGGGGCACCCCTCTAAAGCCTACACCCCCCTACACATGCACACACACACACATCAATGACAACAATCTCTCTCCCTCTACCTCTCGGAGAACTGAATATAGACCTTTATAATATCTGACCAAAACCATTTCATTCTTAGGTAAAATCACCTACCATAAGAAAATATCTGGGAAAAAATCACAGCCCAACTCTGCAGAGTCTCAGCAAATGCTTTCCTGCATCTATATTTGAGAAACCTTTAGGAAATCTTCCTGAAATACATGCAGTACGATCCAAAAACACACACTGCAAGATGTTAGAATTAGGGAAAGCTAGGTGAAGGGTGAATGTGAACTCTCTGTAGCATCTTTGAAAAAAAAAATCCCAAAATAAAACAAGACAACACCAAATAAACATTGCATCTATGAAAGAAAAGCCCTAAAACCAGAAAACACTTTCAGTAAGAAAAGCAAACATGATCATCAAAATATCTAAATGTAGTGGAGGCCAAACAATGGCTGGATTACCCCCAAATTCAAGGTTGGCATTTGGAAGATCAGTGTAAACAATTTCCCCAAACTCAGAGGAAAGGAATTAAAAGATGAATATGCTGAGACAAGAGAGGAGAAATGGAAAATGAATCCTGGAGGCTCAGTGAGCTCCCATTTAGAATTCTAGAAGGAGTGAATAGGCCAGATGGAGGAGAAGCAATAATGAAGGAAATAACAGAAGGAAAATTCCCTCAACTGTAAGCAATGGACCAGCTCCCGAGGATGTTAAGTAAGTGCTGGTGGGGAAACCATCAGTGAGTGGTGCCATGGACAGGCGCCAACGCTGAGCTCCCTGACCGTGCCCAGCCCCTTGGCCTCTGCCCAGGTGGACAGGCAGAAAGAAATGCAAAAATCACAGGCTTGTCTGCAGTTGCAACACAGCACTCTAAGCAATGGAAAAGTCCAAGATTCCTGCCGCCACTCCTGTCAACTGGAGTATCTACAAAGGTCCAGGACCTCTTCAGAGAATATAAAGAACCCTGTCGAGCTGGTCTGCAGGGCTCTGAGAAATGGACAAAGCCAAGGCTGCTTTGAGGGAGGGATCCTTTGTGTGAGACAAGGTGTAGGCCTTCAGGACTAGGTCCCGATGCCACGTTTTCTCACATGCTTTCAGTTCACCTGCTATTCAAAGCCTACCCTTCCCCTCCTTCACCCTCATCCTGTTATCCCTCAGGTCTACTTGGTTTCCAGATGATGCTTTTTTTATGATTGGTGTTTCCTTCACAACTATCCTTTCCTCTCTATCCCCACAGCCTCAACTCAAATCTAAGCCCTTGGACTATTTTAACATGTTTCCAGCCTCCAAAACTCAAAAATCTGCTACTTGGTCTGAAACTAGGTTTCACAAACTCAGATGTCTGCAGATGATATATATAAATGAGTGCAGTAAGTAGGGTTAACAATAGGGAGTAGTGAGAACTGTGGCAAACTGGAGAGTAAGTACTCTGACTACAGAGACCAAAACAGATACAAAATCTCAGTGTTTAAAAATTGAATTAATTGGCAGGTCAATGGCAAGCAGGTGAAAAAACATGGCATCGGGACCTAATCCTGAAGGCCTACACCTCGTCTCACGCGAAGGCTCCCTCCCTCCAAGCAGACTTAGCTTTGTCCATTTCTCAGTAGTGAACATTCACTACTATTCACCCACAGTCCAGTGTTTCCCACGGGAACACTGGCTCAGAGAGGTCAGATCTTTCATTTTTCCAAGAAAACCGTATTTTTGGCATTGAAAGCTCCTGGCTTCTAAAAGTTGGCCAATTAATTCGATTTTTAAACACTGAGATTTTGTATCTGTTTTGGTCTCTGATGTATTCATAACACTTAAAACAGTGCTCAGAAATATTCTTGAAAGTTAAGTGTTACAGATACTAACAGACAAGCAGGCCTCCAACTGGCAAATTCTGCACTGAAGGATCTTGTTTAATCTTCATACCACAGAGGAAGTGGATCTTACCATTCCTGCATTAGAGATGAGTAAACTGAGCCACCACAGAGCAGACTGCCCGAAGCCGTACTGCCAGCACCAGGGCTGGGACCTCAATGCTGCTCTCTGTGACCCCGCGACCTATACCATGCAGGACAGCAGAGCTTCTGGGTTTTGGTCTTACCCCTATTGCCTTCAGCCTGTGGGGTCTTGGAGAAGTCATTCTCAGCACCTCCCTGCCCCACAAACCTGCCCTGAGCCTGCACCAAGCTCCTTCTGTTCCGAGGCTTCTGCTCCTTCCGGTTTCCTAAGTGTAGCCACCACCAGCCCAGTCTCATTCTCTTCCTCCAAACTGTGAAGTGGCCTGTTTGGGCTCCTGCCTACAGTACTTCTTCCTTCATCATTTCCTCCAGAGGTCTGCCACAGTCTTACAAGACTTTCAAAAGAGGCAAAAGTCATACTCCAGGGCCCAATACCAGATTTTTCTTTCATATCTAGTCTGACCACCTTTCACATCCATTTCCCACCAAGCTTTCCACACCCAACCTCTCCCCACTTCTGAACAGCACTGTGTTTTCATGCCTCTTTGTCTTTGACCATCCCCTCCTCTCACCGCGCCTGGGCTTCCCTTCTCCGTAGAAAACACTTATTCGGGCCTCCCTGCTGGCACAAGGGGTTAATCTCAGCCTATGAAGCCATCGGCAGCCACTGCAGCACGAGTTTGATCCCTGGCCAGGAAGAGTCCCACATGGCGCAGCAGACCTCTCCTGCCTCGCCCGCTGCTCCCCTCAGCAGCGTATTTCAGTCGATCTGCCCATTCTGCTCCCCACTCTGTCTCTGGGGAATCCTCTCACCACCCTACACCTCTGGCCTACACCCCAGCTCTTGTATGCATAAAGAAATAAATCTTTAAAAAAAAAAAATCTTTAAAAAAAAAAAACCACACACACTTATTGACCCTTAAAGACCGTCTTGAATGACCATCTGCATGAAAATGCCCCTAAGACCCCCAACCTCATCACACTGTGCTTCGGAGCCGCCTAGTCTCTTAGTGCTTCCAACAAAGCAGCATTTCTCACCTTTTTGTCACGGTCACTTATTTATCGATCTGCCTCTTAAATCAATGGTTCCTTCTTCGTCTTCTTCCACAGGGCTGACCCACGCCTAGCAAAAGCCTGTCTCTTAACACGATTGAACAAATACCTTGTAAAGAGCCAATTACAGGTTGCCCTCGGCAGGCACAGAGAAAGGAGGAATGAAATAAATTTTATAAGTTTTTTCATTTAATTATTTCAGTAGCCCTGCAAAATTATCTTCTTTTTACCAATGAGGAAACTGACCCCCAGAAAGGGTAACATGCCCAAGATGCAATCCTCTAGTAAGTGGCAGAGCCAGAATTTGAATACATATCTGAGAGCTTCCAAAATCCCCACTAAGTTCATCGTGCCATATTTCCCTTCCATGACAGCTTTTTTATGATCCCCCCGAGTCTTGTTTTCATCTGGCTCAGCAATCTCAGTTCGTTCTGCCATTGCTGATGTTACAGTGTCATAATTCATCATCATCGTGAAAATGGAGAAAAAGCTCACCCTGATTCCTACTGTTGATTTGATTCCTACACTTGACCTTCTCCTCAGTTTCACCCAAAGCCAGATGACATGGAATTCCAGGGCAATATTGCTGATTATAATTGCGATTTAAAGAAAGAATGTAAATAGCTCCATGTACCCCCATCTTGCACATCAAGAAAAACACATACGAAAATGAATATCTTCATGACTGTCTTCTTTAAAAATAGATGAAAGGAATTGCCATCTGTACATTTCATAACATGGAATCATACAATATGTGGCCTTTGTGTCTTTGTTGGGAATTGGGGAGAAAGGTATGGGGAGTGACTGCCAACAGGTGCAGAGGTGCTTTAGGGCTGATAAAAATGTTCTAGAATTAGACAGTGCTGATGATTTTAAACAATCTTGCAACTATACTAAAAGCCACTGGATTTTATGTCTTTTTTATTGTGGTAAGTATATACAACATAAAATTTACAGCTTTAACCATTTTTAAGTATACAGTTCAGTGGCATTAAGAATACTGCCATGTAATACATTAAAAATACAGGCAACAACAAATGCTGGAAAGGATGTGGAGAAAAAGGAACTCTTCTGCACTGCTGGTGGGAATGCGAACTGGTCCAACCACTATGGAAAGCTGTCTGGTGGCTCCTCAAACTGCTAAACATGGAACTTCCATACTACCCAGCAATACCACTTTGGGGAATCTACCCAACGGACACAAAAACACTAATCCAAAAGGATACATGCACCCGTATGTACACTGCAGCACTGTTCACAATAGCAAAGGTATGGAAGCAACCCAGATGTCTAAAAATAGATGATTGGATCAAGAAGATGTGGTACATATACACAATGGAATACTATTCAGCATGGAAAGAAGATAAACACATGCAATTTGCAGCGACATGGATGGAATTAGAGGGGATCATACTCAGTGAAATAAGCCAGGAAGAGAAAAATATCGAATGGTTTCACTTATAACAGGACTATAAGGACACCAAATAGGAGAGAGACACTCAGTGGGGAAGGGCGGGGGGGAGGGAGGGTAAGGACACAAAATGGAGTAGAAAAGAACACAAGGTACCATGGAGATGGATCACGGGTGAATTGGTGGTGGGTTACCCAAGGGGAATACAAAATGTAAAAGATATAAATAACAATTTAAAAAAAGAATATTGCTGTGTAACCATCACCACCATTCCTCTCCAGAAATTTTTCTTCTTCCCCAGCTGAAACTCTGTATCCAATAAACAAAAACTTCCATTCCGCCCTTCTCCCCAGACTCTGGCAACCACTGTTTTACTTTCTACCTCTGAGAGTTTGGCTACTATATGTACCTCATATAAGCAGACTCAAGTAATATTACTGTTTGTCCATATCACAGTTGAACAAGTTCAACACAGAAGTACCATCATACTAAGAATAGAGGAATGGAAATGGAAACCTGAGTCCTCAGCAGCATCTTTGATCTGCCACACCAGCCCTGGATTCCCCACCTATGGATTTACTGTTATGTGAGATTATGTGAGGAGGAGGACCCATTCAGCTAATGACAGATTGTATGTTACATGCAGCCAAGTGCATTCCCAAGTGTTATAGGAAGACTTTCAGAGAGATGGCAAGTTATTTAACCTCCTCCTTATACCTCAGTTTCCTTACCTCTAAAAGCAACATAGGAATTTGATAAAGAAACATCACAGGCTTGATGTGAGAACTAAAGCAGTTACTACTCATAAAACACTTAGAATAGAACTCACATTTAGGAACACAATACACGTCAGCTACTATTATTGTTACCATTATTATTAGTGGTATTATCACTAATGTTATTTTTGCAAAAATGAGAGACTATTCACAAAACTCCATGCTTAATTCCATCAAGTTGATCAAGTACAGAGATTCCGTGTCAAACCGAGGCAACATCTCTGAACATATACCACAAATGTGGACTCAGGGGATGTGAACCAAACACTAGGAAGCGGTAGAGCCTGGAGGGTGAGAAACTCTGAAATTTAACTCGATTGAATTCAACTCCTGGAACTGCCACTTTAGACTGAAATGTTAGGGAAGCCTCTTATCTTCCATGAACTTCTATTACCTCAGCTGTAAATGAAGATAATAACAATAGTAGTCATGAAGATCAAATGAGGTATGTAAAGTATTTGACCCAGAGCCTGGCCCCCAATAAGTATACCAGGTTGTCCGCCTCTCATCACTACTTACTTAGGTTGCTATTATTGTTACTGTTATCTCCAGAATCTTAAGAAGGTTGTTTGCTAAATACCTGCTGGAGTCATGGATGAATGAATTGGATGGATGAATGGATGGACAGATGGATGGATGGATGGGTCAATGGATGAGTGGATCAATGGTTCAATATCAATGGTTGAAGAGAATGTCTTGGAGATCAGGGAGTTGGTATTTAGAATACCCTGTCGGTCTTAGAAATGTTAACCTCAGTGTACCCATAGTCCCATTACTTACAGGACATCTCTGGGTTCCCTTCCCTTTCCTACAAAATAAAAAAGATACCCTTAATTCAGAACCTCAGTGTACACAGCCCCCCCTTGAAAACCACTTTTTAACTAACTCTAAAAGAAAAATACATCTTGCCACTGCTGTGAGAATTATAGGTTGTCAGTAACCCAGCATTAGTGCATATCCCCAGACTTTATTTATTTTTAATAATAAAGCTGCTGGGCCTTTTGATCATGGGGGGCCATACCATCTTTGAATCTCCTTAGTACTGCCTGACAGAGAAGGGGAGCCACCTGTACAGCCCTACACCAATCAAATAGCACCATAAATCATAATTAGCTGCTACCTTCACATGTGGGTGTGGAGGGTGAGGGGCAGCAAAGCCCACAACAACCTCAGGCACAAAGACAAACCTCAGCTTGATTCCCTGAAAGGTAATTACAGGGACTGTCAGAGCTGGGGCTGGCTTTACTTTCCAGTCGAGGAAGCTGTAGAAACCTAAAAATGCCACATATTCAAAAATAATCACTGAATTCCCACAGTGAATTTGTGGGTCAATCACTTATGGTCCCCAAATAAAGACATTGTAAAGTACTTTGTCTCTTTCAAATGGAACCCAAAATGAGTTCTTCCCTTTTCCGTGACCCTCATAAGGGAGGGGGGCAGAAAGCTAGTTCACTGAGCATCTACTATGCACTGCACTGGACCTTTCAGGTCGATTTCCTCATGTCAATTGCATATTTGGGGCGAAGCTGCCATTACAGGTCCCCTTGTACAGATGAGGAGACTGAGACCGAGGAGTTAAATCACTGCCCAGGGCACAGAGGTGAGAATGGAATCCGTGCCCATATCTGTGTGACTCCAGAGCTGGTGTGACTTCCCCGAGGCCTGGGGTGGTCATCGAGGCGGATGGTGCTGTTCCCTGCCTATCAACGGCCTCCCGGCTGCCCACAGAGAGGCCCTGGCCCAGCCAAACAGATGTTTAGGGTGTGCTGGCCTGGGTCTGCTGCTCGCACCCAGGCTCAGTGTCAGCTGTGAGAAAACAGCCCAAGATGACCTGTCTGCGCAGAGCCCATGACTGACCCACTGAACTCTGTTCCAAGGTTTTGCTGTTAGGGCTGACAGTGAAGCTGTGGCCGGACACCTTGGCCTTTGTCCTACCATCCCAGACCCTAGGGCTGCTCCTAGGGCTTCCTAGGGTCCTACGTGATACCCAGATGATCTTCCTTCTCTTCTCTCTGAAACAGATATTTACTGAGTGCCCCCTCTGAACCAGACTCAATGCCAAGGTCTGAGGACCCCGCAGGAAACAAGACAACTACAGCCAAGCCCTAGCGAGCTGTCCGTCTAGACGCTAAGCCATCAGCTCAAATGCCCCCAGCAGGACCACTGTGACAGAGCAGCCCCCACAGCACTGGACACTGTCCTGTGGACAGGCCTCCACAAAGGCCTACTAAATAGTCCTATTACCCCCAGTTTACAGGCAGAGAAACTGAGTCCCAGGGAGGTGCAAGAGCTCCCAGGGGACAAGCGGAGGAGCCAGCGTGTGAACCCAGGCAATGACTCCAAAGTGTGACAGCCGCTGGTGGCCAAGAGCCTCCTTTACTTTGAAAACAAGTTTAAAAACCATTCAGATGGTGGCGAGCCCTCTCAGACTGGCCAGACATGATCTTCTAAATCAGCCTGTTTTTACCACTTGACAGGTGTCCAGGAGGCTGCGGACTCACTTCTCTGTGGGGAGGGAGATGAGGCTGTGGGGATGAGGACAAGCCCTCCACACAGCCCTTGGCAGGCCCTATCCGTCCGTCAGACTGGCCAGTGTCCTCCCAGAGAAGCTGCAGCTGCCGCCTCCTCTGCCCCCAAGCAGCCCCCCAAGGGCTGGTCTCAGCCGGCAGACCACCCCAGAGTGGCGCCAATGCTCCCCAGTCTCCTGCCCCCGCCTTCACCCCAGGAACCCATCAATTCCTACGCGCATGCTCGGCGAGAGGATGGCTATTGCCTTCTGAGCCACAGCAGAGCCACACTTCTTGATCCAAGCACAGATGGAAAACAAGGGCACGGGGTTAACTGATGAAGCAGCACTGGCTCCTGTGCAAGCGTTGGCATAAAACAGCCCACTGCGCAGATGCACAGCCCCTCGCTCGCCAGTCTCCTGCGACTGAAACTGGTCACTAGCGGACTCCGAACAAACACACCAGAGCTGGCACATCTGGGTTCATCCTGTCTCCCCCAGGGTTCACCCTGGAGTACCCCACCCCCGTTTCACCCTTTTGCAAACACTTGCTGAAGGCCAACCAGACACAAAGCATATGGCCCTGGGGCTGTTGGCCCGGCGGGGTTACAATTCAGTGCAACTTAGTTTATTTCCACCAAGATGTTTCTCTGCACCGACTGAGCATAAGACACCATGGTAGACAATTAGAATATGAAGACAGGTCTTACTGGCGGGAGTGGGAAAGACAGACAGACAAAAGGGTGTGCTGGGCTGGGGGCAGGTGTTAGGAGGGTGAGAAGTAAACCCTGAGCAGAAATGGCAACGGGTGTTAACCCAGAAAGGCAAGAAATGTCACAATCATTTCTAATTTCATTTTCTCTAAATTTATCCCAGTTCTCAGCTTACTAAGCTTCCAGGGAATTCATAACTGGGGTCCCCTACTGATGCCAGCACTCTCAGACGGAACTAACTTTGGGGACGTCCAGTGTTGGAGGTCCACACTGGTTGCTTTTTTAGGGTTGTTGTCCCAGCCCCCAGGGCTCCTAATTGGCAAGTAGCAAAGCTGCCTCTGTGCCAAGTCAGGCTCATAAAACCAAGAGCGGAACCCCCAAATGCAGGGGTCATTCTGCTGTCTCCAGGAATTCTCTTCTCATAGAACCCAAAACAGTGTGTACTTCCTAGTTTGGGGGATTCTGCCCCTCCCACTTCCCTATCTCTCCTCCCTCTTTTCTCCTCCCTCTTTTTTTTTTTTAGATTTATTTATTTATGCATACAAGCTGGGGTACAGGCCAGAGGAGCGGGGTGGCGAGAGGGTTCACCAGAGACAGAATGGGGAGCAGAACAGGCAGATCGACAGAAATACACTGCTGAGGGGAGCAGCGGCTGCGCAGGAGAGGTCTGCAGAGCCATGTGGGAATCTCCCCTGCCGGGTATCGAACTCGCATAGCCACGAGGGACGCCCTTCTCTCTTCCCTCTTAACCTTCTCTCTCCTCTCTTGTCTCCTCTCTCTCTCCCCGGCCCCCATTCTTTCCCCAGGTCCACTTTACCCTCCAGAGTCCTCTCTCCCTCCACGTGTGCATCTCTACCCCTCACCCAGTGAGCCTAGGTGTTCAGAAAACCCAAACCAAGAACGAGGCCCCTCTTCTGGCAGCTTCCCCTTTGCACCCTACAACACAAGCCCCCCTCAGCAAGGAGAGACAAAGGCCCCACCACCTCAGAATATGGAATGCAAGAACACAACACGAATTAATGTATTAATTTATCCCATCTGTCAAAGAGAGTCTCTGAAACAGACGTATTTTAAAAAGAAAAGAAAATCTTCCTTGCAAAGAGTGCAAGGGAGTCAGGCTTCCAAAGAACAGACTCACTGAGTACAAAACACAGCAATTATTGAAAAGAAAAACAACGGCAAGATCACCGAGCTCACTGGGTTTATATCAGTCTCTTTGTGGCATGAAAACAGCCACTTTCTCACATGATTACCATATTCACAAAGGTATCTTCGGAGAGCTCATCAAAGCAAGAGGCAAGGATGATACTGTCTTTGCTAAGGAGTCCAAATTTCAGGGGAGTATTCAGGATATATTATTCTGGGGACACTGGTATTTTGGGTTGTCTTAGTTTACAAGTCTGTAGCTATCTTGCTTCGGTGTCTTATTCCTTAATGTGGTGTGTGAAATGCTCAATCATAGTGAAAGCAGGGCAAAGTGGTCATTCTATACACCGTATGGTCTGTAGAGGAAATACAGTGGGAACCCAACTATTGATAGTTGACCAGAGGAGATCATGAAAGAATCAGCATAGGACCTAAAAGTGAGGGCATTTGGGGTAATAGCTGGGAAGAAGGCACAGATGTAGGGGCACATTCAACAAGCAGAGCGGCTCACACTGGAATGCAAGGGGCCCTAGAGGATGTGGTAGAGCTGGCTGATTGGGGAACTTAGGGGTGGGGGTCTCTGATACCTCGGCTGCCCAGAATCTGCCAAGAACAGCAACAGTGTGCCAGTGACCCCATAACTCTAAAATATCAGCCAGACACTGAGGTCATTAAATCCAAGTTCCTCCAACACAGTTGGGGAAGCCAAGGGCAGAGAAAACTGGGATGTAACCCCACTACTTCTTTGGTGATTTATGTTTGGGCTTCCGGCGGGAGGAGTTGGGGGAGGAAAGAATTTCATTAAATGGTAAAAAGACATTCAGTGTCAGCTGTGGTTCACAGGGCAATGCCACTTCCTATTAACAGTTTTGTAAAACTATACTTCAGGACATAGACAAGAATGATAGTCAATTTCTTAAGCTGTTAACTGCCACCAAAGGCCACGCCCAGGAGAACCCAAACTGAACAGACTGATGGGAAAATGGACATGGCCTCCCAGAGAGGTCCCCTCTCACTCTTGGGGGACTCTCTTTCTTCTTATATAGTGTTCATTTTAATTAAAAATAATTAAATTAATAATTATTAAATTAAATAATAAAATTAAATTAATAGGGTAAACAATAAAGAAGGAAATAGAGGGAAAAATGAGAGTTCCATGTAGCTGCGATCCCCTATCCCACCCTACTCCCCAAAGACAATCTCAACAATTTAGTGTCCACCTTCCAGATGTTCATGCTTACTGGCCAATTTGTGCACATGGACACACACCTGGGAAGGTTTCCTACTCAAAGGGCAGTGCATGAAACATCCTTTAGGGCTCGTTTTCCACTGAGCTTGGCATCAAAAATTTTCATGTCATATACTCTGCCCTCTTTCTTTAAAGCAGCTGCAAATTCTATTGCGTGGCACTCCGTAACTGTTGTCAATGTTCCGTGTTACTGTACATTTAGGTAATTTCCAAGTTACTTAAAAAATGGCACCATGAACTGATATTATTCTGCCCATAAAGGCATATATTCTATAGAACAGATTCATGAAAATGCAACACCAATTCACTGCCTATGTATTTTCTACTCCTGACATCAGCATAGTGTGGGAGAGATCATGCTGTACCTCTACACTAAACAAGATACTAGTGACCTTTTTCAAATGTAGGTCAAAGTGATTGTGGAAAATAGTGTCACATTTCAATTTGTACTTCCTCAATGATGAGTAGGCTGAATAGCTTTGTACTGGGGTTGTGCTGGCTCGGGCGGTCTGAGAAGTAGATACCGGGGCAGGATGAAACAAGCAAGGGCCAAGCAGAGGGAAACACCTCTGGGTGACAAACGTGGGGGCTGGGGGAGCAAGAGGAGGCAAAGAGCCTTCAGACCAAGGTGCAGATGATAGCAAAGGGGCGATGGGGAGCTGGTGAGAGCCTAAGACCACAGCACTGTTCTGAGAAAGCCTCACCCACATCAGTAGGGAGTTTTCAAGAAGGGTTGATCCAAGGACCCCACTGTCATTGGCTGGGAACAGACTAGGAGAAGCATGGCCCAGAGTGACCCCAAAAGTGGACCTGAAGATGCTCTCACTTGAGGCTGTCAATCAAGTCTCCACATGGGCGGTTCTCTTACGAGATCTGAGCAATGTGACTCCACGGCCACACTGTCATCCGGTGTTTCTTCTAGAAGCTCCAGGTCATACCCTTTGCCTACTTTCCTACTGCATCTTTGTCTTCTTGCTGTGGGTCTGCAGAAATTCTTCATACTCTTGGCAGCTTAGCTCTTTGTTGTATCAGCTGTAAATATTTTCTCACCGTCTTTGTTTTCTTTGATCTTTGACTTTGTTTCACTGTATAGAATTCTAATTTAATTTAGAACTTTTTCTACAGTAAAATCTGCTAGTTGTTTTAAGGCTTCTGTGTCTTATTTAAGAATGTTGTCTTCTTTTAATAGAAAGAAAAAATGGGAGGTGGATCCCATTACTTTACTGCAAACCTTCTGTGGACATAAATTCAGTATAAATGATTATATTATGCACCAAGCAAGGCTTGATTCAGTTTGCTCCTCACCACTTCCAGTTTTGTTTTGTTTTTTGCCATCTAATTATTACAAAATACATTTCTTTCTGAAATTAGTGGCTGGGCTCTATTTGTTTAAGTCAAAGCCTGTGATTTCCCCCACAATGTCAGCAATGACTTTGCAGAGCAGAAAGAAAGTCCTTGCAAAGGAGGATATGGGCAAGATTCAGCATCAGAGAGGAGAACATGATGTTGCTTCTGTGATGGGCTGGGCCTCAAGGGGTGCCACACCCCAGTTAGGGGAAGAGGGTAGAAGAGAGGAAGGGGTGCCCATGATCAGAGCACCCCACTTCTACCAACAGAGATTTCAAGAGCCAGTCTTGGGGCTGGCTATAAAATACTACTTGGGTAGTAGACTACCACTTGCCTATTAAAAAAGATTAAATTCTGCCATTGGCAACAAAATAGATGGACCTAGCAAGTGTTATGCTTAGTGAACTAAATCATAAGGAAAATGACAAACACTGTATGCTCCACCCCACGCAAGCCGGGACCATCTCTAGTCCAGCCTCCTTTGGATTTTCTCCACAGCAGCTCTATTAAGCTCTAATTGTCACAGTGTGGCTTGGAAACGGGCTTCCTGACACCTTCAGGGCTCAGTATGAGGCAAGTGGCTGTGGGAAATCTGCTGGACCCCCAGTCCCTTGAAGAGGGACTTGGGGAGAAGAGTGCACCTCACAGCCACCATCAAGCAAGACCTTCCACTGCCCCGCACTTATTTCATTCCATCTTCTCCTCCAAGGTCACTATGTTGGCTCTCTCCGGGGACCTCACAGGGGACAGCCCAGCATGTCCCTGGATGTCCTCTGCCACTCGCCTTCCATTGGCTTCTCCAAAATCTCACGAGACCACAGCAATTAGCCCCAGTCAATTTCCAGTGATCCAGGACTGTCTTGAGCTCACATTTTTATGTCAGAATGAATTTGGATTCTGAAGTTGATCTTGTTGTTGTGAGGGTTTTAAGAGGGGAAGATTAAATCGTCCTCTGATGTGTGCTTCATTAGGCCCCAAATCCTTGAAGAGTCGTTAAAGCATCTTCTCATTGAAATGCTCTCAATCTCAGCTTGATGGATATCGGCAGGAATAATCTCTCCATTATTTGGGAGCTAAACTGGCTGGGAAGCTCTGCCAGGTATGATTTTGCAGTGGTCCTTTGAGCCTGGCCCTTCTGGGGCCTTTGACCCCCCCAAATCCATGAGTGCAGTAACATCAGTGGTGCATGCTATTGTGTTTTTCCCAGGAAAAGCTGTCCCTGGCCCTCCCCTAAGGGGGAGGGTTTGCCCTGAACCAGCTACATTGTAACATGAGCCACAGCTCAGGTCTGGCCTGGGAGCTGGCAGTGAGTGGTCTGGCCAAGGCACAGCCTGGGCCAGAATCCCAGCTCAGTCTTGAAGCAGGGTAATGGCTCATTCTGGCACAGGGACTGGGGCTCAGTCTAGAAGTAGGGGCAGGGGTCAGTCTGGGACGAGGATCAGGATCCAGTCAGGGACGAGGATCAAGGCTCAGTTGATCACCAGACTCAGGCCAAGTGTGCAAGCAAGGTCAGAACTGTGTCTGGATCTAGTATCTGCATCCAATCTACAGCTGGAGTCGGGGTTCAGTCTATGGCCAGAGACAGGGCCTAGTCTATAATCTGGTTTATAGCCCAGTCTGTAATCAACAGTTTACTGACTGACCTAGGCCTGGCCATCAATCTCACCTCAACTTGGGGTACCAGAATTTGACACCTTGTCTCTGTAATTCCATTCTCCAACAACAACCAGACCTGTTCCCGGGTTATACCAACAGCCACTGAGACACTCAAGCTGTTTCAGGTGAGAAAAGCACAGGAATGTCTACAGATGAGGGCCTGCACTAGAGGGCTGGGAAAACTGTGAGGCAGAATTTTGAGGGTCTGGAATGACAGAGAGAGAAGCCAGGGCATCACCAATTCCAGAAATCCAAGGCAAATGCAAAGGGATACTACATTCTTTCCAATCCTTTCCTGAAAAAATTATCACTTGCTCACCTTTCTGGTTTTCCAATTTCAGCAGCAAAAGGACAGTCTATTTTGTCTGATGTAAGTAAGGCTCCTTGACCTCCTTTGGGTTCCATTTGCTTGTAAGATTGTTTTCCAGCCCTTTACTTGAGCCTATGTTTATCTTTGCAGTTCAGGTCTCCCAGAGACAGCAGAAGTTTGGGTTGTGTTTCCTCATCCAACCAGATACTCTGTGTCTTTTAATTGGTGAGTTTAGTGGGAGAGAAATCCTATACTGTTAAAAAATTAACAAGGATATAAATCAACGGTATTTCATTAAAATTTTTTAAATAACATAAATAGGGATAATTTTTTAAAAATCTATTGAAGACCATATAGTGAAAAGTAAAATATTCCTGAACAAAATTTAAAAGAAATTAATAAAATAGAGAAATATACTGCATTCATGGGTCAAAAAATATTTTTAAAAATTCAAGAGTCAGAATTTGCAGGGAAGGTAATACTAACTTCCCTTCCCACCAGGGCTGAGGGTGGGGGAGAAGTGAGGTTGTTCTGCTAACATGAAGCACTTTGGAACCCAAAGGAAGTCAAGGAGCCAGGCCTTGCTGGATGACCTTCAGCAGGTCACTCTTCTTTAGGATTCAATATACTCATCTACAAAAAGAGGGATGGGTCTGGCTTATCTGCCAGGCCCCCTCAGTTCCCCTCAATGGGAAGAGGATGAGAAGAGATCATCATCAAAAGGAAGAGCATTGAAATTGAAAGCGATTATCTGCACCCCATATTCACCACAACATTATTCACAATAGCCAAGAGTTGGAAACAAGCTAAGCACCCACTGACAGATGACGGGATAAAGAAACTGTGGTATGCATATACGATGGAATACTCTTCAGCTCTTAAAAAGTTCAATCTTGCCATTGGCAACAATATGGATGGACCTAGTGGGTAGTAGTGATACAAATCAAATAAAAAAGACAAACACCATATGATTTCACTCAGGTGTGGCACAATTTTTAAGAAATGAACCAAGTATAACAAAAATAAACGTTTAGACTTTAAGACCAAGTTAGTGGTTATCAGAAGGGAAAAGGAAATGGGAGTGAGCAAATGAGATAAAAGAGGTCAATTACATGGAGAATTATGGAATTAAACTTTAGTGGTAAACATAATGCAACATACAGGCACTGGTTTATAATGATGCACACCAGAACCCTATATAATGTTATAATGCAATGGTACGTCAATAATTTTTTAATGGAAGAGTGTTGAAAAGGTCCCAGGTGAGGAAGCAGGCTTGGCAGGACCAGGACCTGGACTAAGCTTAGTTTGACTGGGCACAGAGTGGGACAGGACGGCTAAGAGACGCGGGCAGAAGGACAGGTCTCCCATAGACCTGCAGACCTTCAGAAATGAGGAAAGTGGGGTGCGGACATTTGCAATCTGTCAGAAATCACACAGCTAACACATGATGGCACAGAAGAGGAGGCCAGGTTGTTTTAGTTTTGTTTATTTGCTGGCTTTTTCTCCAAAACCTGAGCTCAATTCCTCCTCGCGCCTCTCCTCAGGACTACAGGCTGGGAGCCATGGCTGACACAGTCTGGCGTGAGACCCAAACCATCCTTCTGGCTGAAGCTGTGCAGAATGAGGAACATTCCACAAGGTGGGAGGGGTAGGGGCTGAGTTGACAGACAGTTGGGGGAGAGACTAGAGGGAGGACATGGACAGGAGAGTGGGGGGCCACTTCTGCCCATGGCTGAGACCCAGAGAAGAGAAGGAGTATGTGGGGAGGGTGGGGGGCTTGCATCTTGCAAGGGCTGAGCAGGCAGGACTGGTGGACATCCAGGTGGTGGTGTGCAGTCAAGGTGGGGTGGGCATCATAGTTCTCATGGGGCTGCCTGGGCAGGGAGCCCGGCGGAGGAAAGGCCCGGGGGAGCAGCACCTCCGGGGTGGACAAAAAAGCGTGTGTGAGCAATGATGACAGCAGCAGGCATCAGAGAGACAGGAGGAAAGCGTCCCCTCTGAGCTTTGTGGTTATGGAGACAAAAGACAAGACAAATGAGCTTCTCCGTGCGTTTACTCGATAGAATATTTTACAGCCTCCCTGGATAAACAAGCTGTCATCTACCACCCAACCCTCTATCAACTGAAGCAGCTTGGGGAAAAGATAATGCTGCGGGTTTGGATACTTTCAACTGCGGGTAGCTAATTACTACACAAGCAAACCAGAGAGGTGTAGGCAAAGAGGGGCTTGCCAGCTGCCTAGCAAAGAAGAAGGCCATGGCTGCCCCCCACCCCCGGGGAGACGGGAGGAAAACACACACTGACCTCTACTGAGGTCCTGCTCTGTGCCAAACACTTATTAGCGCAGGTCATCTTAGTTAATACAGTATAAAGAACATCATCCCCATTTTGCAGACAAAGAAACAGAAGCGCAGAGAGGTCTAACAAGGACCCCAAATTCAAAGAGTCACACCCAGGTCTTGCCATTGCCCTCCCTGCCTCCCCGGAGAAGGTCTGGGTGTGCTCCCACCCCCCATGAATCCTGCAGAGTCAAGGTCAAATGCCTTGCTCATGATTTTGCAGCTCTGTTTACTGTTCTTCTCATAAGGCGCCCATTAGTAAGAAATAAAACTGTTGGGGCTGGCAGCAGGGCAATAACTATAAAGAAAACTGCCATTAAGAGCCTGGACTTCCGCTCCCAGCATTACTGTATATTCAAAGCAGATTTCCAAAACACCATCTGACATGGATGGTGATTCCAAAGGAACCCATTTGCCTCTTTCCTCCTGTCCTGCCCTAGGCATACCTGGTCTCGGAAGAATCGGGAATCAGGAGAGGAGAAGGAGCTGAGGGCATGTGGAGAGAGAGCAGACTGCCCAGATACCCTGCAGCTTCACAGGACGCCAAGAAATCCACTCCTATGGAAGTGTTATAGATCTATTAACATGTATATATACTTACATATTTAAATTAATGTAATTTTTTACTTTAAAAAATAATACTAATCTTCCAGTGCGAATGTGCAAAGACCATATCTATAAAGAGAATGAATATCCAAAGAGCAACCAAAATGTTCCTACAACTGTCTCTCATCGTTCATTTACATGACTGTATACCAGTCTTTTAATTTTCATTCCCAGGAAGAGCCCAACCTTGCTCCTACCTCAGTGCCTTTTCATTTGCTATTCCCTCTGCCCAGACCACACACCCCCAGGCTATCATGATGAGATTTCTCCCAGCACTGAGCTCTCAACTCAAATGACACCTCCACCAAAAAGCCTTCCCTGACTACACTACTTGGGATAACTGTACTGTCACTCTCTGTAAGAGCAGATACAAATTTGATCATGCATTCACCTGGGGGACTTAAAATTTAGATCACTGGGCCCCACGCCCAGTTTCTCATTCAAGAGGTCAGGGGTGGAGCCTGAGAATTTATATTCCTCACAGGTTTCTAGTTGTGCTGATGCTATGAGCCATCGCTCTGTAACACTGCCCTGTTTTACTCTCTTCCTAGTTACGGCACAGTCTGAGGTTATCTTGGTGACCCAGCCAAGTCATCTTGGTGGTCCTTACTATGACCTGCCCTTCATACCAGCTGGATGCTCCTGAGAGGAGGATATCTGTCTGTCTTGTTCCATGCATATCCCCAGGACCCAGAAAAATATTTGTTGAATGAGTGAATAGTAAGTGGATAAATGATGGATGGATGGATGGATGGATGGATGGACAGATGGACGGACGGATGGATGGATGGACATATAGATGGAAAGATGATATTTCACAGCATGGTTGGGTTCCTTCTGGAGCCTCAATGGGAGACTTCTAGACACCACCTAAATTCCTTGACTCATTGTCCCTTTTGGTCAAGACATGGACATCTTTGGGAGAGGACATTCTTCTATCAGTCATCCATTTTATTCCTTAATTTTATCATCATCTGAAACTATGTCATCCAAAATCACCAACCCGTGCACCCCATTCCCAATGAAATCTTCTCCCCATTCAGTTTGCATGCCCAAACATCCTGCTACAACCATTCTTCAATCTCATCAGGGCCTCCAGTCCATCAACCTCTCTTCCTCCCCCCACCAATGAGCCCACCAATGAGACCCTCCTGCCTTCCCTTCTCTCCCTTTATCACTTGGACCCTTGATCTATCATCACCATCTCGCCTCACTCCCCATGTCTCTGCCATGTCAACTGGCAAAAGCACAGCCCCGAAGGAATCAACCATCTTCCTCCCCATGTTGTTCACTGGGGAACTGCTGTGGGACAAAACCACACAACAGTAAACAGAAACCCCCAGGGTCCAACACCAACTTCCCATGGAAGCAATGAGAAGCCCAAGAATGGTGTCAAGTGTGGAAGCAACCAAATCAGATTAATAGCGTAGAAATATCCTTTCTACAGCAGTACAGCGAAGCCATTAGAGGACGGAGGGAGAGGGAGGAAGCAGCAGGCGCTCTTCACCCCAGTATCAAGCCTTCTCTCAGTATTTCCTGGTTAATTTACAATAGTGCCCTCCTTATGGCTCTTCGTTCATATTCATCCTACCCCTTAAATCATGTGTTGCCTGTCTGTCTGTCTGTCTGTCTCCTTGGCTAAATAGGCAAAGAGTAAAGACAGGATCCATCTTCAGATTTAATGTCTTCACTGATAAGCTGAATGAAGTTGCTTAACCTCTCCGAGCTCCAGTTTCCTGATTCAGGAAAAAATACTGAATGAAAAATACCCTGGGTCAATACATTACAACAGTCACCAAAAATGCCTTGCAAACTGTACAGCATCCTATAAATATCACCTATTATCATTATCCCTCCTTTAGAATGCCTTTGAAAGCAGGACTGAAACCTTGAGTTTCCACCTATTCCGCCCAATGCTTCACACACTGAAAACACTCTATAAATGCCTGAAGAGATAAACAAACGATTGAATACCACACTAATGAACATTTAAAGCGGGAGTAAATATTACTGAGACTGCCCTTTTAAAACCTTCTCCTTCTCCCTCCCACGGTGATCTTCGCTCTAATATTACTTTCTTAGTTCTAGAAGATCCATCCTGACCCCTAAGCAGAAATCAATCTATTGGGTCTCCCTAGTGGCGCAACGGGTTAAGCGCAGCACTATGAAGCTATCCAGAGCCACTGCAGCACAAGTTCGATACACAGCCTGGGAGATTCCCACATGGCACAGCAGATCTCTTCTGCCTCGCCCACTGCTCCCCGCAGCAGTGTACTTCAGTCGATCTGTCAGTTCTGCTTCCCACTCTGTCTCTGGTGAATCCTCTCATGCCCCCCGCACCTCTGGCCTACACCCCAGCTTGTATGCATAAATAAATAAATCTTAAAAAAAAAAAAGAAATCATTCCATGGACAGAGACCTGCCTGCCACCTGGTGCCCCAACCCAGTGGACCAGAGCTGAAGGATTTGGAAGACCTGGTGAAATTTTAAGACCTAGCGTGCCAGTTTTTTACACATTCCACAGGCCAAGCCAGTGCCTCCTGGTTCAGAGAATTTGGTTTATGATGTTCTTGTGAGATGACTGTCCTGACTTACTTGGAGATGCCAGAACTGGGGCTTCCTCTCAGAGCCAAGGTCCTCCAAAGCACCCCCTTTTCCCAGCACTGACAGGGCAATCACTGCCCAGACTCCTCTCACACATTCAGACTCAAATACTGCCTTGGGATTACTTCATTTCAAGACCCCTGGCCAAGGAGCTGCCACCGTCTCCAGTTTTAAAGCTATAAAGGATGGGCTGTTTCAGGGAAGGAAGAAGCCAATAGGTCGAGGCCAATCCCCACCCCAGGAAGAAACCTCAGGCAGTGATGAGGCCTGGCTCTGTGGAGAGAGGTCTAGAAATTTCACCTCAGAGTCTCCAGACTCTCAGTCATCGCCCATGAAGGCACTACACCTGTATTTTGCTCATTCGCGGCCAGAGTGTCCAGAACAGTGACAGGAGGGGGCCACACCTGGAGAGTATAACACTGATGAGAATGAGCTCCTCTAGGCCAGCAGGAACATAAGCAAAGGTTCAACATCTCCTTGGGAAACACCTAGCAAAGAGGGAAGCTTGGGGGTCCAAGGAGTCTGTATGTCTCTCCTGAAGTACTCTGTGTATACTGGATGCCCCCCCTGAACTCTTGTACAGAGTGAGGAAGAAACTGAAAACAGATGGCAGTCCATCCCACCCCACACAGTCCCTGCTTCCTACCTCAGGAGCAGCCTGAGTTCTCACAACTGTTCTCTCCCCCGCTCCCGCCCCATCATTTGTGGAGCTCTGACACTCTCTGTTTTGGGATCATCAGTCAGAGTTGGTTTCTGAATCTTTTCATCTGACCCTTGGGGAATGCGGAGACAGTATAAACACCTAGCAAAGAGGCTGACTCCTTGGACACACTTGTCCCCCTCTCCTTCCGCAGCAGACATGCCCCGGATGGAGAATACACACGCCGTCCCAGGTCCTGGGAGCAGGACAGAAGATGCGGCGGGACTTCAAGCTTGGAAGTCGTTGCCTCCTTTGTGAAATTCATTTACTGGCACCTGTTCACAGAGATAGCAAGAGAAGTGATTTCAGAAGCAGAACCATCTGAGAAAAGCAAGTCATGATCTTCAGGGAACCCTGAAGAAGCAGAGTCGACCGCTGAGATGCATCACCCTGAGAATTTCTGAAGGGTGAAAAATGCAACTCCAGGCAGGATTACTCCTGAACTTTGAAATAACCCTGCTGTAGTTCCTTCTAGCCACCTTGAGGGGCATCACAAAATCCACCTAACCATGCTTCATTTACAATACGTGGAAGCAGGGTCTCCCTGGCAGCCTAGGGGTTAAGTCTCAGTGCTATCACCACTACAGCCTGAGTTCCATCCCCGGCCAGAGAGCTGACCTCTCTAGGGGCAGGCTTCTGTCTTGCCCACCGCTCCCCTAAGCAGTGTATTTCAGTCAGTCTGCCTGTTCTGCTCCCCACTCTGTCTCTGGTGAATCCTCTCACCCTCTGCACCTCTGGCCTATACCCCAGTTGCTCTACACAAAATAGAACAAAAAATAAATAAAATTACATGGAAGTAGATCTGCCCAACTTCCGCCACCACTCTTCTCCTGACCCAGTAGAGAGCCCACAGTTTCCTTATTGAGTTCAGGGTTGAAGTTCAGCCCTTCCCCCAGAAGACAACCCTCCTCTAAGGAGAGCCCTGCAGGTTCTCGAGGCATTTCTGTGCAACACGTTCCCTTCAGGCACAGTATCAGTTGGAGCAGGCTCGCTGATGTAACAAACAACCCCCAGGTCTCAATGGCCCCATGGGAGTGTTTGTTTCCCACTTCACAGTGCGACATAGTGGACCTTTCTACTCTGCCCAGTCATTCAGGGACTTTCCAACTGTGGCTCCACCCTTTGCTCAGTGCTTGGAATTCTCTTCATTCATCCAGTAAATGGCAAAAGAGCATGGTTGGGGAATACAAAGGACGAGCTTTAATGCCTCATCCTGAGTCTCGGAGAAGGAACCACAGTAGGAACGGCCTTTGGACCTGCAGGCTGCGCTGGCCTCTGGTCTAGAAGACGCCCGTAGGAGAATAAAGGCATCATCTTCACTGGAGTAACAGGACAGGATTTGGAGGCAAAGAAAGGGAAATCTTTCCTTTCCCTTTTATTTTGACATCATGAGCAAAAGCTCAAGGGAACTCAGAAATGTCTGGAGGCTTATTCAAGAGTTCATTCTGTTTAAAGAATCGATAGGAGCTCATGCTCTAATAGTCTGGACAGAAAGAAAACAAAATGTCTTTGTGTAATCTCACTCTGTGGTCACAGAGACATAGGGCCAAAATTATAGGGGTCCCACCATTCTGGACAATCCATAAAGGAGCACAACAGGACCTGAAATTTACTGACACTGGCTCAATCAATGTTTGCTCCCTCCTTCTCACCCCTTTCCCGGTTCTAGCAAATTGGAGAGTCCCTGGCTTGATCGCTCATTGCCCCTGTTTGCCTTCCTGGATCCCATGCTGCCTGCTTCTATCTAGGAGCTAAACCAATATTTCCAACCCATCAACACTTAAACACGAGGCCAATTTGCCCAATACACTGTCTATTTATTTTCCAGGCTGCAATCTTTATGATGCATATTCCTGAGGCAGTTAATTTGCTCTTGAATACATCTCTTTGTGTATTGGTTACCCATTTCATTAGCTGCGATATTGAGACTGACTGGGACATGTGGGGGATTTTTCCCTGAGTGAAAGAAGGTTTTTAATAAGCCCCATCATCGCTGGCTTTATGGTGCCATTTGATGAGCGACAAATGTATTCATTTGGCAGCTGCATTCCTTAATCAGGTATTCACTGGGTAACAGCATATATAAATATGGAGAAACACAGAATTTAGGGAGCTGAGTGCAGTCATTTTCCACAGGGATTGGAGCATTGTCTGGATTCACCATCAGCTTTTAGGCAAGAGCCTCTCCTTGCTGTGCACGGAATTCTGTAAATGTGTGTGCAGTGCCCAGATATGACTCACTGTCACCACCAAGTGTGCCCCAACCCCATGAGGGGCCAGACCCTCCGGAGGATGCTGAGCCATTTTCCACAGCCAACCAGGCCTCAGCATTCTGGCTTCCCTGACCAACAGCACCGAACCTTTCCTGTGGCGCCCCTGCCATTTGCCCTCAAAATGTCCTCAGATTAAAAAATCACTAAGCACATAAGCCCCTTTTTAACAGCTTTATTGAGGTCTAACTGACAAATTAAAATTGTACATATTTTAGGGGTACAACTTGATGACTTGATATATATGTGTGTGTTTGTGTGTATGCATTTATTGTAAAATGATCGTGTGTGTGTGTGTGTGTGTGTGTGTGTGTGTGTGTGTGTTTGGTGAGGATACCTAGGCACTACCCTCCTGACAAATTTCAAATCTATATTACAATATTGTTCCTTATAGTCACCTAGTTGTTCATTAGATCTTCAGAACTTATTCACCTTGCATAACTGAAACTTTATATCCTCTGCCCAACGTCACTCCACTCCCCTCGACCCCCAGCCTCCGGCAATCACCATTATTCTCTCTGTTTCAGGACTATAGGGAGGCCGGGTGGGAGAGAGACACTCAGCGGTGGGGGAGGGGGGAGGGGAGGATAAGGGCACAGGATGGAGGAGAGGAGAATACAGGGGACCGTGGAGATGGATCACGGGTGAATTGGTGGTGGGCTGCCCAAGGGGAATACAAAATGTAAAAGACATAAATAACAATAAAAAAAAAATTCTCTCTGTTTCTATTAGTTTGACTATTTTAGATCCCACATATAACTGAAGTCATAAGTATTTGTCTTTCTCCACCTGGCTCATTTCATGAAGCATAGTGTCCTCCAGGTTCACCCATGTTGCTGTGAATGAGAGAATTTTCTTATTTTTTAAAGATTTATAATATTCCATGATACATATACATACATGTATATGTACATAAGGTGTTGTGAATAACAATGCAATGAACCTGGGACTACAGGTATCTCTTTGAGATTATGATTTTAGTGCCTTTGGAAATATAACCAGTGGTGGTTTTGCTGGAGCATATGGTAGTTCTACTTTTTTTAGGAACTTCCAAACTGGTTTCTGCAGTGACTGCACCAATTTACACTCCCACCGACAGCACACAAGGGTTCCCTTTCCCCACAGCCTTGCTCCCACTTGTTATTCCTTGTCTTTTTGGTAACACACCCAGCAGATGTGAAGTGATATCTCATTGTGGTTTTGATTTGCATTTCCATGATGCGTAGTGATATTGAGTACCTTTCCATGTACCCACTGGCCATTTGGATGTCTGGGAAAATGTCTATTCAGATCCTCTGCCCATTATTTTAATCAGATTGTTTTGGTTTTTCTATTGAACTGGATGTGGTTTGGCTCTTTTTTCCCCCAGATATTAACCCCATCAGATATGTGACTTGCAAAGATATTTTTAAGCCATGGGGTTTTTACCTTTCATTTTGTTAACATGGTGTAACACTGATTTGTATATGTTGAACCTTCTTTGCACCCCAAGGGTAAATCCCACTTGGTCATAGTATGTGATCCCTTTAATAAGCTATTCAGTTTGCTAATATTTTATATGGGATTTCTGCATCTATATTGGCCTGTAGTTTTACTTTCCTATGGTGCCTTTGGCTTTGGTATCAGGATAATCCTGGCCTCATAGAGTGAGTTTGGAAGCATTCCCTCTTCCATTTTTTGGAAGAGTTTAAGAAGGATTGCTATTAATTCTTCTTTGAACGTTTGATAGAATTCATGCATGAAGTAATCCACTCTTGGGCTTTTCTTTGTGGCAAGATTTTTGTTTAGTGATTTAATCTTCTATTTTGTTATCAATGTGTTCAAGATTTCTCTTCTAGATTCAGTGTTGGTAGGCTGTATGTTTCTAAGAATTTATCCATTTCTTCCAGTTTACCCAATTTGTTGGCATATAATTGTTCATAATAATCCCTTATGATCCTTTTTATTTCTGAGACATCTGTTGCAATGTCTCCTCTTCCATTTCTGATTATATTTATTTGAATCTTCTCTCTTTTTTCCCTTCATTAGTTTAGCTAATGGTTTGTTAGTTTTATCCCAACTCGATTTCACTGATTTTTTTCCCATTGCTTTTCTATTCTCTATTTCATTTATTTTAAAGTATGTTAGCTGCTAAAGATAAAAGTATCACAATGTTCAGAACAACAAAATAAACTTAGTTTATTCGTTTCTCATATTACTGAAAATAAAATTCCTCAACTTCACTATGGTGAAGGATGATGGATGCCTTGGTGGTGGCGTGATGTGGTAACATACACCTGAAGAGTTGTGAACCTATACCCCTAAATCATATTGTAAGCCAATATTAGGTGAATTTAAAAAATTCAGTTAAAGAAAAGTTTGCTGTCTCAGTCCTATGACTTTTGTTCAGTGACACTTAAGAAATAAGAGGTTCTGGGCTCCCTGATGGTGCAAGGAGTTAAGTCTCAGCCTGTGAGGCTATCCACAGCCACTGAAGCACAAGTTCAAGTTCGATCCCCAGCCAGGGAGCGTCCCACATGGCGCAGCAGACCTCTCCTGTCTCGCCCGCTGCTCCCCTCAGCAGTGTACTTCAGTTAATCTGCCTGTTCTGTTCCCTGCTCTGTCTCTGGTGAATCCTCTCACCACTTCACACCTCTGGCCTACACCCCAGTTCTTGTATGCATAAATAAATAAATCTTTAAAAAAAAAGAAATAAGAGGTTCTTTTAACGAACAGTCAAATTTGTGTCACTACTTGCATGTAAGTGGCTTCTGAACTCACACTGGATGCTTAAAATGATGAAAAGATTTTATCACAAAATACCTTCTAGCTGCAGATGGCACAGGGATTCACTAGCTATGAAAACTACAGAGTTGAGCATGTCAGGCAATCAGTCTTCTATTTGGGTTCAACCGCTGCTTTATAACTTATTTGATTCATAATCCAAGTGAAAAGGGAATGGATTAGATACCCTATTTTCTGGTTCCAAAGGAGAAAGTGAATTTACTTCTGATCCCTTTTCTCCTTTGAAGCGTACCAGAAAAGTTCTAGAACATTCTTCTTGCACTCTATCCCCCTTCTCCTCGCTAACTCTACTCAAGTCATTCTCAGAGAGGTTCCCATAGAAAGGATGATGAGTTTTAAGTAAGGAAATTACAATTGAACCTCTCAGGACTCTGGTCTAGAGCCCCAGCCTCTGTGGTTCCAAAAGGTACCTCTTCTCTGATACAATTTCACCTCATGCAGGGAACCCAGCAGAAAGTCAGCAGCTCTGATGCCTCCCCAGATCAGTCAGGCCTGAGGTGTGTCCCTCTCCTACTTGCTGCTGAGCAAAATGATGGTAAGACTAATTACAGGCTAGCCAAAAACCCTGACAAAGTCAGGACTGTACTGATGTCTGGGTGGTAAGCATGGGGAGGTTACATATATTTGAAGAAGTATGAATCTATACCCCTAAAATATATACAGTGTTGCAAACCAACAATACATTTTTAAAAAAAAAAGGAAAGGAAAAAATGGCAGGAATAGCCTCAGGAACCTGCCATAAGAAAATGAACCCGGCGGGTCACAGAGATAATCTCAGGCTGAATTCATCCCAGCCGCCATTATACACCCATCAGCTTATGGAGTCATTTGTAAATTTCTATTGAAAATTCAGCAGAAATAAGGATAGTCAAGACATGATTCCTACCTTTCTCCTCTGCTAAAAGCAGATTCTATTGTTTACCTAGAGCCTGGGACAGAAGTCATTCTCCTGAAGACAATGAGGTTGGGTCTCAGAGGAGGAGGCTCAAGACCAGAATGCGCGTGTGTCTGTCTGTTAGGTGCCTCTGTGGGTAAGGAAAGGAAAGTGTGATGCACCCAGGCAAACTGTCAGGGCAGGGTACTGCTGCATCCCTGGAACCTAGAGCCAAGTCTGGCACATCCAGACTCTCAGCATATGTTAAAGTAGAGATTAATCGATCTATCAACGGCCTGCCCTCCACCCACTTACTGTGGGCTGTAAGGACAAACGCCCATCTATGCCAGCAGAAGGCGGCCTAGCACTGAGCAGGAGCCCTCCCTGCCTCTCCTCAGGCCAACGGCGGCCTTTCTAAGACAGTGCCTCCACTCTGTGACCCCCGTGGAAGAGGAGCAAAGAAAGGAGAGTGGCAAAGGAGAAGGCGAGCAGATGGAGGAAGCCTACCCCAGCTGCTGGCAGCCACGAATAAGGGAAACCAATCTCGATTTGGAAAGAATGTATGTAAGGACTTGGCCAGGATTATAATGAAAGGAAGAAATGTATTAAATGTTGTGGAAATAAAATGTTTTCTTATATCTGGATCAGCCTGCACCTCTCATTATAGTCACAGTGTCAAAACAGATCCTGGGTCAGGGAGAGGTGAGTTAGGATCGCTAATATGCAGGGAGCTGGGGAGTCCAGGGCCACAGCCAAATGGCTACAGAGGGCTCAGGAGTGGATAGTCTTGTCCAGAAGGCAGGACACCTGGGCCAGAGTCCAGACAATGGGAGGTAAGACATCAGGAGGGAGGCAGTGCGGGGAGTCTGGGTATGCGGTCCTTGCTTTAAGGAGTAGAGCGGCCGGGAGCAGGAGACATGCATGCAAAGCGTGAGACCGACAGCGTGTCTCTCCGAGGAGACTTCCGACTTCCCCTCCAGGAGCAAGTGTCCTTCCCCAGCCTCCCACACCCCTAGAGCTAGCGCTTGCTACAGCACACCACACTCTGCAACTGACAGTTTTCCTGTCTGCATCAACCACGGAGATCTCTTTATTGGCAGGAACCACATCTCGCAGGATGTGCAAAGTGGAATGCAAAGGAAAGAGCCTGACATTCACATCGACTGGGAGGGAAAAAAACCACTCAGGAACCAAAGAGACAGACTAGGGCTTTGCTACTCTAAGTTTTGTTTTCCAGGGACCAGTAGCATTGGCACTGCCAGTAGCTCTGCCACAAAGGCAGCACTCAGGGTCCACCTCAGACCTCCTGGATCAGTCTTCATGTTAACAAGATCCCAGTGACACATGTGTTCGTCATAATTTGAGAAGAAATGTGCTAAACAGTTGAACTTGGATATTTGGGATGCTAAACGCATACCTCTTTGAGTTCCCACATTGCCACGGTGCTTTGAAAATCATACAGCACTCTTGGGAGAACTGGACTGCTACATGCAAAAAAATGAAGCTAGACCACTACCTCACACCATGCACAAAAACCGACTCAAAGTGGATAAAATACCTGGAGATAAGACCTCAAACCATAAAGTTTATAGAAGAAAAAATAGGCAAAACTCTACATGACATACATCTCAGCAAAATCTTTAAAACCACTGCCCCCATAGCGAAGGAAGTAAAAGAAAAGATAAACAGCTGGGACTACATCAAACTAAAAAGCTTCTGTACAGCAAAAGAGACAATAATTAAAACAAACAGACACACTACTAATTGGGAGAAGATCTTTGCACACAACACAACCGATAAAGGACTGATAACAATAATCTACAAAGAGCTCACACAACTCAACAGAAACAAAGTCAACAATCCAGTCAAAAAATGGGCAGAAGAGCTAAAAAGACACTTCTCCAAAGAATAAAAGCAAATGGCCAACAGGTACATGAAAAAAATGTTCAACATCACTTATAATCAGGGAAATGCAAATTAAAACCACAATGAGATACCACCTCACCCCAGTGAGAATGGCGCACATTAATAAAACAGGCAACAACAAATGTTGGCGAGGATGTGGAGAAAAAGGAACTCTCCTACACTGCTGATGGGAATGCAAATTGATCCAACCACTATGGAAAGCTGTCTGGCATTTCCTCAAACTGCTAGAAATGGAACTTCCATATGACCCAGCAATACCACTACTGGGAATATACCCAAAAGACACAAAAACACTAATCCGAAAGGATACATGCACCCGCATGTTTATTGCAGCACTGTTTACAATAGCTAAGGTATGGAAACAACCCAAATGCCCAAAAATAGATGATTGGATCAAGAAGATGTGGTAC